>JACEIK010001692.1:0-16867 GCA_018107945.1 Datura stramonium | reverse complement strand
ATCGTAGAAGAAAACCAAGTAAATTGAATAAAACTCCAAACTTGATGAATAAGTTCCAATGTTGCTTTTGATCCTCAAATTCAAGAACAAAATTGTAAACCTTTTTTCTTGAACCAAGAATAATCATACAACACCAAAATCTATGTGAAAAGTAGTAATAATCACGAAAATAAACCTAAACAATGTATTTATAGTTTCAAAAAAACCTTTTCCTAACTAAAACTGGAAACCAAGTAGTCAGTGGTCACGGGCTTGTTAATGATTCGTTAGGACCTTTGAGGAGTCGTGCCTTGCTAAAATCAGTCGTCCTCAGCATCAAACCCAGTTGTGGCAATGGGTCACCTAACAGGTCGTTGTTCCTAGGCACGAGTCGTTATGCCTCTCATGGTCCAACCTCCTCAAATTTCCAGTGCACCCTATGAGTGGCTCCACTGGTCTCACAACGAGTTGTTTGGTCAGACAACGACTTGTTACGTCGTCCGTCAACTTCATTGGCTAATTATTCAATAATTCCTCTCCCAATCTTCACGTCTCGTTACCATATGTAACGAGTCATTCCTTCCACCCATTAAGTACATTGGTCTTGCATCTTCAAAACTCAACCTTTGCCCTCGACTTCAGCAACGAGTCGTGCTAAGTGCCAATGACTCGTGAAGTTCCTGGCAGTCACCTGTTCAGTTGTTTTAAGCATTAATTTGCCCATTTCACTTCCAAACCTAGTTTCCTACAACATTAAACACAAAACGCATCATACCTACATAAACATACCCGGAATGTGCATAGTTTCTTGGTTTTAAGCATCGAAAGTTTCATAAAATCACAGCACATCAGCGGACTGACTCCTCGCCCTTGATACTGGGTTTGTCTCATCTCTGATCAACCCAATATCAGTAATCTTATGTACCACTATCCTCTGGTTAACTGATGGCAAGTCCGGCACTTTTGACTCCTGACAGAGTCTATCAATCAAACATGGGAAGGGAATCATAGTATCATCTTTTATGGCCCGCTCTCTAATCTCTTCAGCAATGTACTGTGGGAATTTGATGGCATATCCCTCCATAATACTGGCCACCAATATCGCTCTGTCAAGTGTGAGAATATTATCATTGCTGGTTGGTACCAGCCTATGCCACACCAGTGTCGACCAAAATTTAGCTTGAAAATTGAGTGTTTCCTTCTTAATCTGAGACTCGGTGGCATGCAACCATGCAACCAGCGGACTTCTTGTGGCAATGACCCGAGATAGCCAAGTGTATTTTCTGATGCGCTCCTCACTATTCAACTTCTTAGTCTTGACTTTCTTTAGCTCGAATAGCCTGTGGTCGAACTCGGCTGTGTTCATCGGGGCATGATAGTCTGGCCCATACAGTAGCCTGGAGATGGTCCTCTCAAATATATCCACCTATGTCTCTCAAACCAACGCCTAAGTCAAGGCAGGCCTCTTTTTCCAGTCTTGGCCCCCTAATGCCAAACATTGTAGTGTGGATGCATAGGCTACATAGAATTCTCTAACTAAATAGGGGCTGTAATTCCTGATGGCTCATTCAACCACCCGAACTTGTACCTATTGAACAAAGTTTGCAACTTTATAAGGTCCTTAAGTCATGTGGTGACCAGCTTGGGCTCCTCGTAGATGCTCCTCTTTGGATGTCCTTTATCATTTGGAGCAATGTCTCTGTTATAGATAGCCCTCATACCATGAACACACCATCGTCTAACGTTCCTTGGTTGACCATTGGATGTGTTAGAGGTCTCAGTCAATTCATCATCGGATTCCCTTCGCTGAGCATATGACTCTTCAGCTACCTCTTTCGTTTTTCCCAGTTGTGGTTCCCTCAAGAGCAATTGCGGTTGTAGCCCTGGCATTCTCATTTGTAAGGCTGGGTGGATCCCTTGCCAGTGGAGTAGGAGCATCAATTAGGGCTTTAGGATTTATATTTCATAGAGCCCTAGCCCTGGTTGATCTCCGCACCAACTGCTCTTCTGACACTATATATTCCTCCTCCGAGCCACTTGACTCTTCGGAGGAGGACGGTTCATTCCGAAGTCTATGGTATGACGGTTGACTCCTCTCCAACACTTGTTTCTTTGCCGGACCTTTCTTCGGTGTACCCCTCGGAGCCATTATACCTGTGGAAAAGTTGTTAGTATACCAGATGAGGTGAAAAATAAACACTTTTAAATTGACTCCTAGTGGGCATAACGAGTGACACAATGAGTCGTTGCCATAGGCAACGAATCGTGAGGTCATTCATTGTCTCTGGCTTCGGTTTCCTCATGTTGGACCACTGTACTTAACGACTGGTCTCAACGAGTCGTTATCCAAGGCAACGAGTCATTAGGTCAGTCGTTAGGTACACTGATCTCTTGATTTATTTTCCACTTAGGACGAGCTACACAACAAGTCGTTTCGTGATCTCACGACTCGTGATGTAGCTCGTGCTCAAGAGTTTCAGTTTACCTATCCCCCATCTTGCAGTATACTTACTATTGTTCAA
Organism: Datura stramonium; assembly: GCA_018107945.1. NCBI lineage: Eukaryota > Viridiplantae > Streptophyta > Magnoliopsida > Solanales > Solanaceae > Datura > Datura stramonium. Next base: position 14,366 of record JACEIK010001692.1, on the reverse strand, counting down.
CTCCACAAACATAAACAATCAATTTTTCATATCACTACAAACAAGTTTATTCGTGATTTTGATTATTACATGCCACTAGGGTTGACTGTCAATTTTCAATCAAAAACATCAGTCGATCGATCATACATTCATGACCATGAGAGTTCAACAAGACATTCATCAAACATTAATAATTTCAAACAATAAAGACACTCACAATTAACTACGGAAGATTAGGCATTGGGTGCTTGAGCAGAGGGTAGTGTTCGATCATGTGTGTGTGAATGTTGTGGTATCAATTCGAAGAATTGTCGGTGAGGTTAGGAGATGAAGAAGAAGAGGGAAATTTGAAGTGGTTGTGGTGCTGGGTTTATACTCAAGTGAGAATTTAAAAGGTAAAAGAATCGGGTTTAATATATTTCAAGTTAGATTTTACCCTAATTCTGGCATGGGTCGGGTTGGGGGAGTTTATTAAAAAAATTATGACTACCTATGCAACGATTCGTTATGTGGTTAAACGAATTGTTTTTCCCTTTATGCGGTGACTGGAGTTCAAAAACATACCTGGGACCTAACGACTCAAGACACGACTCGTGGTGTCACCCAACGAGTCGTGGCCTGAGTCGTGGTCCTTGAACTGTTGTAGCTTCATGACGGGTCCCCTAACGAATCATTGGATTACCCAATGATTCGTTATGTCCCTCATAAGTGCCTTTATCATTTTTTTGCATTGACAAGATAGTGCACTCGACGGAAGACACCACGAATCGTTGTCAGTGGCAACGAGTCGTTAGGTCGACCGTTGTTCCCCTGTTTTCTGCTGATGTCTTCACGGTTGGACTACACGAGTCGTCAGGTCAAACGATGACTCGTGCTGTGATATTTTACACCAAAACTGAAGTTCCATATTTTGGTTCCAACTTCAAATTTTCCATTCTAATCACCTGCACCCATTAACAAACGCAAACACTACATATTTCTTACATTTACAACTTGGGTTGCCTCCCAAGAAGTGCTTGATTTAGCGTCACGGCACGATGAAGGTATTTTGGATACTCAGACTTCACCAAAACACCACCATGGGTTGCATCCCATGCAGCGCCTGAATTAATGTCACGGCACAACGCAGGTATTTTGGCTACTCAGACTTCACCAAAACACCACCATGGGTTGCCTCCCATGCAGCGCCTAATTTAACGTTGCAGCACGACGCAGGTCTCTTGGTTACTCAAAATTTATCAAGTAATTCATATCCATCCTCCAGTGCTGAGACTATACTGAATTCCTTTGGTTGCTTCATTGTCCTGCGGATGTTAAAGGTGATCTCTTCCTTGTTCAGTCTGAATTTTAGTTGACCCGCCTCCACATCTACTAGGGCCCTACTGGTTGCAAGGAATGGTCGCCCTAAAAAATGATGGGTACCTCATGATCCACCTCGCAGTCCAGAATTACGAAATTTGCTGGGAATATAAATTTGTCCACCTTGACAAGCACATCCACTAGGACCCCCACCGGCTTTTTAACAGTTCTATCCATCATTAGAAGCCTCATATTGGTAGGTGGGGGAGCTTCCAAGCCCAATTTTCTAAATACTGCTAGCGTCATCAAGTTTATGCTAGCTCCCAGGTCGTAAAGTTCCCTTGCAAACTCGACATTCCCAATGGTGCAAGGTATAGTGAAAGCACCTAGGTCTTCCTTCTTCTGAGATAGGACCCGTGTAGCTATGGCACCACAGTGGTGCAAGTTATCTGCAGGTTTAAAGCTTACGGTCCTCTTCCTGGTGACAAGGTCTTTCATAAATTTAGCATAGCCAGGCATCTGCTCAAGTGCCTCGACTAGTGGGATGTTCACAAACAATTGCTTTAGCATAGAGATGAACTTGTGATACTTCCCATATTCGACCTTTCTTCAACCGCTGTTGATAAGGGGGAGGAGGTCTAAGGATCGGTGTTAACTTTTGTTGTGCCTCCTTCTCCTTCTCATGGGCAGCTCCTTGCTCCTTTGCATTACTAGGAGAAGTCTTCACTACTGAATCTCCAACCAAAGTTGGATTTTTGAAATTTGCTACACTGTCATCATTCATTGAGACGGGCTTTTCTGTTTCATTAATTACAATCGGTCTTGGAGGATCAACTGTTGCCTTCTCGCTCCTAGTAGTGACCACCATGCAATGATTGTCATTTTTTGGATTTTGCACCGTGTTGCTATGAAGTGTGCCTTTCTGCCTTTAATTCAGTCCAACAAACATCTGACTCATCTACTGTTCAATCTGCTTAATGGTCACGACGTGTGACTCCACCTTTTTATTCAAACTAGAAATATCAGCGAGGAGCTCCTTATAGTGGCTATCTGTTGTCTCCATCTGCTTAAGTACTTTGGACAACATGTCTTCAACCCTTGAACCACTAGACTCTGGCTCATGATTTCTTGGAGGAACATACAGACCGCTTCTATCATTCTTGTACTCCTCATGGTTCTTCCAGTCTCCATTGTCTTTGTACTGGCCTCGATTGTAATTGTTATCTTTGTAAAATTTCGACCTTGGTTCCCTTGACCTTGACGCGAAGAGTCTTGGTTAGACCCTTGGGTGTTGGTCCAGAAACCCGCCCTTTGATCATTCAAATAGTTAGCTTTCTCCTCAGATTCAGATTCACCTTCATCATTTCTCGGGGCCTTGCCCTGAGAACCCACAGCATTAACTTTCTCAGCTCCGGCTCCCATCAGATGCTTAGCAAGTAGCCCCATTGTGGTCTTTATCTCTGCAATATCTTTATCACGCTCTTAATCTTTTCTTCTCTGTTCTGCGGACATACCAACCGCATAAGAACCGGCCGGAATCTCCGACTCTCTTGTGTGCCAAGCTCGGTTGGTTTTGGTAATTTTGTCAAGTAACTCAGCAGCTTCTGCATAGGTGTGACTCATAAAGGTTCCTCCAGAGATGGTATCAGCTACCTCCTTAGTGTTAACATTTAGAGACCTATAGAAGATCTCCAATAATGTATCATCTAGAATCTTGTGATTTGGCACCCTTTTGATCTTCTTGTTGAGACGTAGCCATGTTTCGTGAAGTGCCTCTGAATTCAATTGCCTGAAGTTATATATCTTATCTTTCAGCTGCAATGCTTTGGAAGGTGGGAAGAATGTTTGAATAAAAGCTCTCTTAAGCTCCCCCCAAGTAGTGATAGAATCATTTGGCAGTTCAACCAACCACATCGTTGCCTCACTCCCTAATGAGAAAGGGAATAACCTCAATTTGATTGCATCCTGGCTCACTCTCGGTTGTTTGTATGCCTAACGGATGCCCACAAAAATTTTCAAGTGAGTATAGGCATCATCAGTTTCAAGACTCGCAAATATTCCCTTCATGTTGAGCAGTTGGATCATAGCACTGGTAATATCAAACTTTGCCCCAGCAGGCAAAAGGGGAGGAATAATAGCTCCAGTGGCACCGCCTTCATCTATATCAGCATCATCCTCCTCATCGAAATACCGGTGTCTCTGCTGTTCTGGACCTCTTTTCCTTCTAGCTCGTTCTGCTTCAACACCTAGACGTTGCTCTTCAGCAACCCTAGCTAACTCACGATCTCTAGCCCGAGCTTGCTCCTCAGCCAACATTCTCGTTGTGGCTTGGTCCACCATCTCGTGTTCTTGTATGTTGGCCATTCTTCTTAGAGTCCTTAGTGTTTGCTCAAGTTCGTGATCGATTGGAACCAGGGGATTTCCTTGGATCCTAGTATTGGGCATGCATGAACCTAAGACCTGTTAAAAACAAAAACAACAAAAGAAAAATAAAAAGAAAATAAGAACCAACAGTAAAGCAAATACAATTAACAAAAGCCTTAGCCGTATTCCTCGGCAGCGGCGCCAAAATTTGATGTCGCCCAAATTACACCTTGCAATTGAGATATAAAGTGGTCGATGCCAAATATAGAACCCAACGAAGGTTGACGTCGATCCCACAGGGAATATGGAAAGAACTTGAGTTAATACGAATAGCTATTACTATCGGGTTACTTATTTCTTAAGGGGAATGAAATAAACTACTAAATAAGAGTAAAACTATAAATGCTTAAGTCAAATTCGGTTTGTATTCAATCAACAACTTGACTAGGATTGTGTTCCCCAGCACTTCATAACAACAAGGCTTTTACACTAGTGATCTATTCCGGTGTTTAACATGCAATATCGGTAATTTATGCTCACCTAAATGGTTGGTCCCCTATCTAGATGATTATCACCACGCAACTTGGTCTGTATACGGGTGTATTCTTAATTAACCCTTACCCTTAATATCGAATTAGCTATCCTTGGACAAGTTTAAGCTATTAGATGAGGGTTGATAGCCTCAAATCTCCGTTGTTAATCCCTTTTCGCATTCACTACCTCCTTGATCCAGTAAGTAAGAATAAGGTGAGTTCTAACGTCTGCAACTATTAACAAATAATTAAAACGAAGGGAAAAACAATATATGCATTAAACTCCATTCAAGAATCACTAAGTGTTTAACCTATGTTGTTAATTCATATTAGTTCCCACAATCTTAGTTATGGGTTTAGCTACTCATGTTTGAATAATCACAATCACAAAATATTGAATAAATCATAATTGCAACTTACAAATTATTGTAGAAGAAAACCAAGTAAATTCAATAAAACTCCAAACTTGATGAAAAAATTCCAATGTTGCTTTTGATCCTCAAATTCAAGAACAAAATTATAAACTTTATTTATTGAACCAAGAATAGTAGTACAACACCAAAATCTATGTGAAAAATAGTAAAACTAAATTGTACTTCGAAAATAAACCTAAATAATGTATTTATAGTTCCTAAGAAACCTTTTCCTAATTAAAACCAGAACCCAGGTCGTCAGTGGTCACGGGCTATGTAATGACTCATTAGGTCCCCTAACAAGTCGTGATCAATGAATTGCAGGCATCCTCAGTGTTAAGCCCAGTCGTGGAAATGGGTCACCTAACGACTCGTTGTGACTGGACATGAGTCGTTAGGCCCCTTGTGGTCTAACTTCTTCAAATCTCCAGTGTATCCTACGATTGGCTCTAGTGATCTCCCAACAAGTCGTATAGTCCATTAATGACTCGTTATGTCTTCCGTTATCTCCACTGGTTACTTCTTCATTAATTCATCTCCCAGTCTTCACGACTGGCTTCATGACTCATTACCAGATGTAATGAGTCGTGCTTTTAACCCGTTGAGTTCACTGTTCCTTCATCTTCAAAACTCATTTTTCGCACGAACTCAGCAACGAGTCGTGCTAAGTTCCAACGACTCGTGAAGTGCCTATCAGCCTCCTGTTCAGTTGTTTCATCATTAATTTTCCCATTTCACTTCCAAACCTGTTTTCCTGCAACATTAAACACAAAATGCATCATACCTACATAAACATACCCAGAATGTGCATAGTTTCTTGGTTTTAAGCATCGAAAGTGATGTAAAATCACAACACATCAGAGATCAATATGGACTTTACTATAGGGTTGCCTCATACGTTCCAATAGCAAGATTCTATGTGGGTGATTGTGGACCGGATGACCAAGTTAGAGCACTTCCTACCAATTAAGACTATAGACACAACCGAGGATTATGCTAGACTTTATATTTGAGAGTTGGTTGGGTTGCATGGAGTTCCATTATCTATCATTTCTGATAGGGGTACTCAGTTCGCTTCTCAATTCTGGAAGTCGTTTCAGAAGTGCCTTGGTACTCAGGTCAAGCTTAGCATAGTTTTCACCCACAGATTGACAGTCGTGCCGAACAGACCATCCAGACTCTTGAGGACATATTGAGAGCTTGCGTGATCGATTTCATTGGTAGTTGGGATGACCACTTACCTCTCATTGAGTTTTCCTACAATAACAGTTACCACTCCAGCATTCAGATGGATCCATTTGAGGCTCTTTATAGGTAGAGTTATAGATCACCTATTGGATGGTTCGAGGTAGGTAAGGCTACATTGATAGGACCAGGTAACGCGTCTATTAAAGCAATCGGGCAAGCATGTATACTAGCTTACTAGCTATAGCTGACCACCTCATACGGCTCCGTCCCAAGCTTTCGTTGTCGGCCTTGGAATTAAACCACTATCTATGCATGTATTTTCAGCCTGGACTGATGAATGTTTTTCTTCTCGGGTGGTGTCGAACAATGGTGCTTACGTTGCGGGAGATGCCCGCCCGTAGGGCTCGGCCTGCTTCCTGCTCGAAAGAACCGCTCACTAACTAGCCGAACTAGTGGGGGCGATTCAATTCATGATACTATGGAGAAAGTTCATCTTATCCGAGAGAGGTTGAAGATAGCTCAGAGTCTTTAGAAATCATATGCTGATGTTAGGATAAGAGAGCTTGAGTTTGAGGTCGATGATTGGGTATTTCTAAAGGTTTCACCCATAAAGGGAGTTATAAGGTTTGGCAAGAAAGGAAAGCTTAATTCTTGATATTTTGGTCCTTATAGGATTTTGATCGAGTTGGCAAGGTGGCTTATTAGTTGGAGTTACCAGCAGAGTTATCTTTGGTGCATCTAGATTTTCATGTGTCCTTGCTGAAAAACTGCATTGGTGATCCTGCTCTAATCGTTTCGGTAGAGAGCATTTTGTATGAAGGATAATATTATCTATGAGGAGGTTCCGATTGAGATCCTTGATCGTTAGGTTCGCAAGTTAAGAAACAAAGAGGTAGCTTTGGTGAAGGTTTTGTGGAGGAATCAGCTAGTGTTGAGGAGGAATCAGCTAGTTGAGAGAGCTACGCGGGAAGCCAAAGAAGATATGATTGGTTAGATACCTGCATCTTTTCCCCTTCAGCTTTATCCAACATGAGGTACTAGTTTCCTCCTTAGTACTCTATTCAGTTTCATGTACAGTTCATGTCTCTCAACTCCTTTCATGTCTTAGTATGCATGTATGTTTCATGATTTCAATTCAGTATATGATTCCAGTTCGGAGTCAGTCACTCTATCAGTATTCAGTCTATAGCTTTCAGTTCTGGGACTGTAGCTCTTTTCCTATCCTTCTATCCCATTTAGTCTCTATTCGAGGATGAATGTTCCCAAGAGGGAGATAATGTAACACCCCAAATGTCACGACCCAAATGATCATGATTAGCACTCACACTAACCCTCCAGTGGGCAAGCCAACAAATCTCGATACTACCCCCATAATCAAAACATTCATAAAAAAGAAATCAACCATTATGAAAATAACAATTTCGAATCATTACACTGCGCGTACTAAAACCAAATAAGCAATTTCCCAGAACCTGATTGTCATTGTACCATACGTCTATTTTTACAAGCTATGGAACTAAGACTAAAAATGAAATAAAATGTTCGAATGTTCGAAATAAGGACTCTACAAGAAAGGAGTGGTCTACGTCCTCATCTCCTCACCTTCTTGATCCACAAAAGCTACTTGTTCACAGGTGAGGGCGCGAAGAACTGCCGGTTTTGAACTCTACACTCAGAAAAGAATGCAAGGGTAGGGTCAGTATATGACACAGTACTAGTAGGCATCATCGGACAATCTTACATAATAACATATAAGTACAACAATAGAGATATAAAAAAGGTCCTCAACTTTAAGCAGAATTACAAGCCATTTTATAAACACTAGTTCTACTCAGGAATAAACCGGCCTGCTCACTGGATTAGGCATCTCGCTATAGCGGTCACTTATCCACCACAGCAGTCTCGCCGCAGCGGAAATGGTTCCGCTACAGTGGCACTGCTTAGGCAGTAGCTCAACATGTTGCTCCCTTCTCAGTTCATCCATCACACAGTTCAATAAAATCAATAGTTATATCTCACATACTCCATAAATCCATCAATGACCATAACGAACAACAATCACAATAGCTATTAAGAGTTACAAATCCTCCGCGACAACTACTCAATAACCACACATAGTGATAAAGTCACACTTAGCATTAACACCACGTTCATTATTATCAATTTTCATCATATCCACAATAAGTTATCCCATTCTCTCAATATGTTTCACATACACCTCATGAACATAAATGAAATCACAAACAATAAGCAAATAACACAATCAAGGGTAACATAACGGGCACACGCCTCCGTCATCTCCCCTTAACACTCAACTACACAAATCATGTACACACACGCTAGTGGATCTTATTTTTGAACAACCAGTCATAACCTACAGGGGACTCTAGAAATTCATGTACTGTACCAACGTGGCACCCGCTCCCACTCATATGCTCATTCGAATTCTCTCCTCGAACACGAGCCACTCAAATATCATTATTCGCTTTCCCGGATACTCCCCTCGGGCTCGAGCATCTCATTTTAAGACGTTAAAATCTTTTTCATTCATCATTCTCATAAAGCATGCCAAGTGCATCATTGCATCATACAGAAAGTTACAATCTACTTCTCAAATAAGCCATCATTAATTAACCATACTCTCATTAACGGAGTATGATCACTTTACTAACCATTCATCACAGGTAATTACATTAACATATACACAATCATTTAACAAGTCGTCACAATTCAATATCACATCTTAGTCACATTCGTAAGATAGATTAACCACAATAGGCTCACGTATCACATAAACGTCCGAAGACCAATCATATAGAAATATTGTACACTATACATGCCATTATATAGGTCTATCCCTTTAAATCGTAACCTACCTCGATTTGGAATGTAACAATTCAACTACTCTGTGGGAGCCTTGCCTTTCCTCAAAGCTTTAAAATGCGTGAAATCTACAATGCAAGAGTAATTCGTTAATTACCCTTCATTTTAGAGCCTAACAGATCAAACCCTCCCATTCAGGGTGATTTTGAGAGTAAAAACCCCAATTCTTCTCGGTTTTAGGCCTATAATTCTCGCGTAACCCTCATTCCCGACATTTAATTCTAAGAGAATGATCAACATAATTCAACATCACCCAAGTCACCCCACCATTCCAGCCCTAGTTTAACAACCTAGGGTTCTTCCTCAAAAATTTTTCCACCATTAGAGGCCTACAAGGATTCTAGGATCAAAATTACTTACTTTAGAGAGACAGAATCGAAAATATCACCTTGAGTGAAGGGATTACTGCTCTATAAGGTTTTTCTGTCCTCTAAACCTCCTGATTGTGTCCTAGGAAATAATAGAGTGAAAACCTCATAATTTTCACTTAAACCCACATTCTGATTCCCGTTGTCCGCTGCAGCAGACCCGCTACAGCGGTCATAGGGTCGCTGCGGCGGTCCAAACAGTTACTTCTCAATTTTCACCACGGCGGGGCTCCAACCGCTACTACGGTCTTGCTGCAGCGAGAATCCCACCGTTGCAGCGTCCCCCGGACCAGTAGCTCCACAAAATGTACAGTTCTATATTTAGTTTATTTTCACAACCTCCGTATCTCATCCTTAGCCAAATTTTTGTGTTCTATGCCCTTAACCATCCTGTAACGACACTCAGATTGTTACACCGAAAGTCCCTAAGCTCAGATCCTAGACATGAAGCAGAAAACCAATATGAAGGTTGACACCATGAAATAGAACGACCTTTAGGATGGGTTGTGGGTAGAACATATGGATCGTTGGATTAAACCGTCTATTGGAAGTTTAGAAAATTGCTAAAAATTTCCTAGAACCAACTATCGAGGGGATGACCCGTTGGTTCATAGGATGGGTCATTGGTCGTGGTTTTTGCATCAGGTCCAAAAATGGTTCAGAGCAGGTCCAGGAACTCAAAGAGGGAACAGAAGACTTGTTAGTTGAACCAACAGCTCATCTTTTGGGTCGTAGGTTCCACCCAATAGTTTTTAAATACAATATCCTAAGGGTATTTTCGTAACTTCTTAAGCTTTTAACTCCTAAGTGAGGTCGTTTTGAATTTCTTAAGAAGTGTATTAAGGGGGTTTTTACTTAGCCTAAACCCTCATTCTCTTCAAATATCGTATGTTAGAAATTACCTATCAAGGAAAAGCTAGGGTTCTTCACCATCTTCATCTCTAATTTTCTTGGGTCTCCAAACCAAGTCAAGGAAATCTTCAAGCCAGGTATGTAGGGTCATGAATGAGGGATTTCTTCCACCCTCGTGCCCAATTACAAATCAATTTCATAAACTCAAGTCTCCAAATCATGATTTTATGAATTTCTAGGGTTAGACCAATTTTGATAAATCTCTCATGATCTTCTATGAATTCAATTCTCTTATGAATCAATCCATGATTTACGACTATGCTTACATGTTTTATGCTAAATTATCTTATGAATCTATATTTTCAAGTTATGATGATTCATTCAACTATGCATGAATCTCATGAATATCAAGCTTATGTATCATGGTCGAATTAACGGTATTATTTTCATGGCTAATTCATGTATGTCAAGTATATTTATGGATTTCATCATTTTCAACTAGCCCATGCAAATCAAGTATGTTCATGATTATGACTATGAGCAATATGCATGTTTTGAGAGTTGTATTTAGTACCGAGTAGGCTGAGATTCAGCACACCCAGTTTTCAGAACTACGTGCCACCATAGGTATGATTATGATAGGGGACCTCGACAAAGAGTGTTTTCCCTGCCTGAATGGTCTCATAAGTGATATCATATTTTTAACAGCTCTGCCAACTTGAGCGAGATAGTTTGGCATCATGTGATCATTCATGATGATGTCGTTTTGAGAATCTCCCGTTGATCCTCATGTTTTACGTTGTTCATGTTTAGGATTTATGACATCATGTTTTATAGTATATTAGACCCATTGATCAGTTTATGAGCTTTTACTTACGATTTCAAACATGTTAAACTATGCTCCCTCCATTTTAAAATAAGTGGTATTTTCAGCTTGAGCATATAAGAAAGCTCCTCATTCCTAGAAAGAAAAATATAATTTTACCTTAAAAAGATGTAATTCTTTAATATTTTCTTGATTATGTAAAACTCTCTCCACTTAAATAAAAATTGGAAGAATATCATTAATGTCTTCTTGATTATGTAAAATACCACTTATTTTGAAATAAAATTAAAAGGCCAAAACACCATTTATTTTTAAATGGAGGGAGTATGATTTTACTTTCAAAACCTTGGGTCATTATGCTTTAGTTTATGATGAATAACTCATGTTTATCACTATCTCATGATCATGATTTTAGCATATTGTACCTACTCTCATGTTAAAATTATCCTACATACTTAGTATATTCAGTGTACTGACCGCATACTTTTATGCTATGTCGTCTCATGAGTTAAGTTTAGGTGATCAGTCCCAGTCGCACTGCTAGATTCGATCTTGTCCTGCTTCGGAGTTTTGGTGAATCCTCATGATTTGAGGACGTCAGTTTTGATACATGTCCTTTTCTTATGACTTTCAGTTTTAGATTTTAGTGGAGCTAGTTGGGGGTTTATCCCTTCAGCTCATCATATGACTAAAGGCTTTCATACATGATGTATAGTTATCCGGCTGTGTTGTCTTGTTGAATCAGTTTGTCGTATTATGATATCTTTGTTGATACCTGTTATACCCCGTGAGCTCAAAGATCGGACTCGGGAGTTGAAATGAAAAAACTGTGAAATTGGTGTTGCAGGCCCAGGATGAGTCATGGGACGACTCGTGAGGATGGGCCACGAGTCGTCAGGTGACTCGTGGGAAGGCCAATGATGAGCAGGGGAGTTTTGAAGAGAAGGGTCCCCACGGGCGTGGCAACAACTCGTTGCCAAACCCCAGGAGTCGTCAGGCCAGCCGTGGGGTAAGGTAGAAGGAAGGAAAAAGAAATTGAGGCAGTGAACCTAACGGAAGCTAACCACGACTCATCGTTCAGGTAACGATTCATTGTGTCAGTCGTTGCGAGCTCGGGGAATCAGATAGGCAGTACACTTAACGAACAGCATGCCGAGTCATCTCCCCCAGTGACGAATCATTAGGTCGTCCATTAGGACCACCTGACGGTTATTTTCTGTGAATTAGTAAGGGTCTTTTCATAATTTCTAAATATCCTAAAGCCTAAACTACGTTGTTTTAGCTTATGAAAGGTGGGTTTTTAGAGGGATAATCTACTGTAAGTCCTCATTCATCATGCAAGAGTATAAAGAGGTGTTCAAGGGTGATTCAAGGCATCCCTCTTCAAATCCTTCCAATTCCTTCTTGGGCATTCAAGAGAGTTTAAGAATCAGTTGTTTTCAGGTATGTAAGGCTTTAATGGGTTTTTTCTTCCAAATCCATGCCCATTCTCTACGATTTCATAAAAATTTTTGAAGTAGAATTATATAAAAATATAATGATTTGTTAATGGAGTTTGTGATTTTAGAATCTTATCATATTCTATGGTTTTTTTTAACTTTTATGTTTTAAATTATTTATAATGTTATCGATTTTGATTTCTATGGAATTAAGCCTAATTATGCTTGACCCATGATGAATCAATTTATGATCTACCTTTCTATTAATAATATTTACAAACCCAACATGAGTTATGATTTAAAATATGGATTTAATCAATTACCCATCATGATTTCATGAATTTCAAGCTATATTCATGATATATAAGTATGTATGAACTTTATGATTCATGAATTATGTTTTAACTGACTCACGGACCTTATTTCATGGCTAGTTCATGCGTGTACGAGTATGTTTATGATTATCATGAACTAGCCCATGAATTCATGCATGTTATACTATGAGCACTATATATATTTTGGGAGTATTATTAAACACTGAGTAGGTTCCGGGCCCAAGTTATGCTTCGGATCTCATAAACTACGTGCCACCGTAGGTAAGTTGAGACCTCCTTTGTGACTGTCCCCTGACCCAAATGGTCCTTTTTCATGGTGATATCACGCCCTTTATGGTTCTACCCTTGGTAAGGTACGAACGGCCTCCCGACTAGGTTTACAAGTCGGACTTCATGTGTGCTCATAAGGGGTATGTCGGTTAAGACAATCTCCCACCATTCCTCATGATTTATGAATGTTTATGATTATGTATTTTGGCTCAATTAATGTTAAGTAAAGCTTTTATACTAGGATTATGATTACGTTTGCATTACGAATGTTTTGAAAACCTTGAGCCTTATGTTATATTATGATGTTTACGATATGCTCATAATGTCCTACTCTTATGATCATTTATGAGTTTTATAAGTTTTAAATGTCCATTTTAATTACCTTGTATACTCGGTACATTCCATGTACTGACCGCATACTTTCTATGTTGTATCATTTCATGATACAGGACCCGGCTCTCAGGCTCACCCTCCTCAGTAGCTCTCCAGAGTTCGCTATCCGCTTATTTGGTGAGTCCTCATGTTCCGAGGGTCATATGTTCAGACTCTATTGTTCTCTTTCAGTTTCAGTATTATGGGGTTAGTTGGGGTATTGTCCCTTCAACCCGTCTTTCATGATTAGAGGCTTTTCAGACTATAAGTTGTATTCAGCCGTCATGTATGAAATATATACTGTCTTTTCCCTGTTATTATGTCATGATTTCGTTTCCTCATGTTAAGTCTTCTGCTTATGTGAATGAATTAGATATATGCTCACGCCGTGGGTCGCCTTATTATTTTTTATTATATACGTAGTCATGTTACCATTTTAATATTATATTTAGTTAATTGCAAATGTCATTATTATTTTGTTACATTCACATGTTCAAACTTTTCTTTATATATTGTTGTTGTTGTTGTTGTTGTTGTTGTTGTTATTATTACTACTACTACTACTACTACCTCATTCTTCACTTGTAGAATTATTTATTTATTTATTTATTTTTACTTACTTACATTTATTCACTATTTTTTTCATAAACACTAGGGCAAATGTTTTAAAGTTATTGTTCTTTTTATCGTAAATATTGATAAATTATTTTTTAATAATAAAATACAATTATTAATTTTATAGTTTTTCAATTACTTAGTAATTTAGTAGTTACTAGTTTTAAATATTTGATAGAATGATAGAATATTATTTATATCCAAATTATAATATTAAGCACAAGTTTTAAATTCAAAATTTTATCAAATTTTTTATAGTTAGAAAAATCCTTCTATATTTTTTTTATATGGAACAATGTAATTTTTATCAAAATTAGCAAAAATTTATTCTTTCACTTTGTACAAATATTACCTTCCTCAAGTATCACTCAAAAATAATTCTTTTTGTTATGAAATAATAAAGGAAGAACAAAAATAGTGTAGAGAAAGAGAGAAGTTCTTATTTATCTTGATGGGATCCTCTTGAGGAGTTAAAGGAGTTATATGGTCTTCTATACAATGAATGAAAAACCTCTTTATTTATAGAGGATAACTTACTTGGTAACAAAGTTACAAACCCTAACTTTCCTTCTAAGAAATAGACATTCACCATAAATAGAAAATATATTTATAACACTCCCCCTTGGATGT
>JACEIK010001691.1:241064-254640 GCA_018107945.1 Datura stramonium | reverse complement strand
ACCGAACCTAACATATGATCTCAGCTCTCCATTTCATTTGATTTAACGGTCACGATTAAACCCTACCTATTCCGATATTTACCTTCATCCTCCCAAGACCTAATTTTATTTTTCACTCTTCCTCGCCTAAACCAACGCCACACCACACCTTCAGCTGCCGCACACCCTCACAACAGCCACCAGCCCGTACAACTTCTCTTCTCCTTATTTTCCCCTCACCGCTTCCACCATTGTTTTCGGCCATTATTGGATGGAGAACAACCATCTCCAACAAACCCCGACCAGATCTCCCCAAGTCACCAGTGTCGCAACCCATCGCTCCACCACACCCGCGAACTGAAAACAACTCCACCAGCCGAAACCAGTCGCTCCTCTCTCCTTTTTCTCTCCCTCACCCGAAATCGATCTCTCCTCTAAACCACCCGAAGCACCACCCAAAACACCACCGGATCTTCCTCTGTTTCTTCACTCCCCTATCCCTCATCTCCTGCTTCTTTTCATAGATTTACTCCCCTTATTTTTTAGGTGGCCGAAACCCGTATATTCAAAAAAAATGTTACTCAGGTTTCTTTGTGTTTGCATTTCTATTGGAATACTTGGTATACACTAACGGCTGGTTTAAAAATTTAAGACTCATATACAGACTTTCATTTATGTTTCTTGTTCCTCTTGTGTTCAATAAGAGGTTTTTGGGTTATCTCCTTGATTTTGTTTTCATAAATTGGGTTGATTCCTTGAGGCCGTTGAATCTGAATGTTGATGCGGGATTTTATGTTTCTGGTATTTGGGGAATTGGAACAGGTGTATAAGGTATAGGCTTTGTTCTTGTTCTTTGGTTGGGTCTTGAGAGTCTTGTTAGGTCCCCAGGTAAGTTTTCTCAGTATTCTGCTACGAGTCCAAGGGACGAGCCATAAGTCTAACCTACGACTCATGGTATGAGTTATGATGGGCTAAATTTATTACTTTGACCTAACTCGACTCGGATATCCAAAGATCTTCCCTAACTTATTTAAATCAAATATCTCAGTCTTCCACTCCTATTCTAACATAAAAATCAAACCCATGATTCTCACACAACATTCTCACACCCGTAAACTCAATGATTCATATTGACTCAAGCTTTAAGTCGTGCAAAATCTCATCTACAAACTCGCAATTCCTACCTTGACCACTGAAGCAAGAAAAATGTCAAGCAAACACTTGAAACTACAAGTAAGTAAACTTGTTAAATATTGCAAAAAGCTTGACTCGTATGAAATACCATTGAACATAGTGATACCTTGAACTCAACAACAATGGGTCGAGGAAGATAATCAGTAGCTTGCATGAATATATTAAATGGGTAGGAATTGAAATTTTCTCGAACAATTGAACTTCACTATCAACACGATGTTACGGGATGTGATGTATGTTGCAAATAAACTGGGTGAACCTAAAATGGTCATTGATTACAGAAAGTGAGGAATCCTGAGTACCCTAAATTTTTTTCTCTTAACAATACTATGTGGTTTGCTTTCAAGCAAAACTGTTGCTCCCTTTTCACTTAGATAATTCTCTAACTCCTCTATTTTTCCTTAACACAAGCACTGCTCGGAATCTTTGAGATTCTTGTGATCTTGATGTGTTGAGGTTTGGGTCCTAATCAACGAAAAGATTTGTAGAATTACTTTGTTGGGATTCTTATTAATTGGTTAGTTCTAATTTCATGTTTAAATTCGCTAATATATATTCTTTAATATTTGATGACTTTTTTTTCTTTACTTCATAATAGTATATGTCTGAAAATTTATCCCATTTGTGCATGCTCAACTGATTGCTTGAAAATTTTAAGTATGTTCTAATTTTTGAAATTCATGATGTGTATACTTGTGCGTGCATATTCTAAGTATGTTCTAATTCTTGGAATTCATGATGCGTATACTTGTACGTGCATATTCTAAGTATGTTCTAATTCTTGAAATTCATGATGTGTATACTTGTGCGTGCATCTTTCACTTTATTTATTGGTTTAACAGGTTCTTTGTGAATTAGGACGAAGGGTCACCGGGACAAGATGGGGATTGAGACCTATTTAATTTAGTATTATTCTCATGTATCGTTGTCATATTTATTTCGATTTGTAATAATTTTAATAACGTTGATAATAGTGAAAAGGGGATTTATGGGGGCGGGTTTGTATGTTCTTTATTGTTTTTGCTTCTTGATATCTAATTAGGCAATCTCATATAGAAAGCATGCCTATAGGACTGATATGTATATAATTATTAGAAATCATTCCTATAAGATTAGAATGAACTTAATTATTTCTACTAGAAATTATGCCTATAGAAACTAAAATAATTCGACCCTAAGTATGTCTTATGTTTAATTTTCAATTTTCCTTTAAGGATTACTTGTAGTGCGTGTTAGTACCCTTAATCTGTTCGCCATTAATGAACTGCTTCATATTTACCCAGCATGTAGGCTTAAAATTTGAATAGTAACAACCTATTTAAATCAAGTTGTCGATAGTAAATCAATTGTCACTTCCCCAGGTCTCATGTTACCGTGTCAAGGAACCTGTCACTAAGTTGATTCTTATTAAGATCTTGCTTTGTTTTTCATAAATTTTCTAATCGTTTAAATAAAGTGATGTGTTTTTCTTGTAATGTAGATCTCATGCCTACTGAATCATGTACTGTCTTGTTTAAGTTATACATCTTATCTAAGAAGGTTTTATTATGTGTTGCATACTTAAATGTGATCTTCTTTTGCATTTAAAAATATGTTCATAGGATTTGTCTACATATGTTTAGGAAAACATACCTGTAGGATTTATTCACATATTTAGAAATCAAAATCATAGGATCATATAATGATTTATTTGAATCATGCATTATGTCTAGTGATGTCTCATTGTTCGCTGCATATTAAAATCTGATATTTTTGCATTAGCAATAATGTCTATAGGATTTGCTCTCACACGCTTAGAAATCATATTTATGGGATCTATCGGCATAGAGGCTATATAAAACCATATGTGTTGATTTGTTAATCGTATTTGTTTATTTAATGTTAATCGTCTTTAATAGCCTTAAGTATACTTTAGACCCCAAAATCCAAACTAGTAGTCCACTGCCTCTTGGACGTTAGGATTGAGACGCATAGGCACTTGCTAGGACGTTAGTACTCTCTTTTATTAGAACGCTTTAGGATTAATAATTAATTAATTAGGTGGATAGTGGGACATGATAGTCTGTGCTCGCTGTATAATACAAGCAATCTAAATGGTTGTGAAGTATTATTTTAGTTGCACAGGGTGATCTCATTAGGTTAAAATAACCTCCCTCTTTAAAAGTAGAACTTCGTCTGATTTGATTCCCTTCGGGGATACGTACGCATCTCTTTGAGGCTCGATCCAATTTTTAATAAATTTACTTGTTTGTTTATATTCTTTTATATTTTTATTATTTGATTTTTGGGTGAATTATCAAGATAATGACGATCTCTTTCAATACCTATGTTGTCCTAAGTTTCTTTCGTATTGCTTCTTTGATTTCTCTTCTTCTTTGTAATGATTTCGTGGTTTTTTTAATTTTAATGATAAAAATCGTTAATTTATTTTCATAATAGTGTTTTTTAAAGTAATTTAGATATATTTGAGGTAATAATAATTAGCCTTCTTGATAAATTAGCTTTTCCCACATATTAATGAATCCGGTCGGGAACCACATTTGTGGACCTTCAAAGGTGTCTAACATCTTTCTTTCGAGGTAATTTGAACTCTTGCCCGACTCTGGTGACCTAGGCTGGTAAAACAGACCCTTAGGTTAGTACGGTGCCATAACGCACCATAATCCGTTAGGTGGCGACTCTTCGATTTAATAATCCTTTAAGAGTTGTCACATGTCCTTACCCGCTTTTCGTGAGAAAAATGAGGCGCGACAGCATGGAGACTCTGCTGGATATATTCTTAGGTTCTAACCGTTATGGGGTTATATTATGTGGGTTTTATACTTGTTTTTAATTTTTATCATGTTTAAATCATTTCATTATTCATGTGCATTTAATTGTTGTACCCTCTTTCCTTATTTATTTTTTTTCTATATTTGATTTTAATTTTTCCCTTTTTTTTACTTCCTTGTATAATTGATTGCCTTCGATATTTGAACTTTTTCTTTGTTTACCAAATTATGTATTGTTGCATTCTATTTTTGGTATATATTTATATTTATCACATGTTAAATATTATTATTTCTCTAAATTATCTTATTTACACTTGATAACGGTTGCATGGTTTCACGACCGTTCACTATTAAAACACCCTCCGAGGAATGCCTCATGATTTGGTCGATCAGCGGTGCGTCGAGGTCATGAGTTTCCTCACTCTCAAGTTGTCCGCTTGAGGGAACCATGTCATACCCACTCTTGTCTTTAGATCTTGACCGTGCGTCATTTACTAAGGAATAGACCATGTACCACTAGGACGTCGCAATGCCCGTGGTGCGTCAAGACTAAAAGTAAAACTTTTCCATTGAGTCATAAGGGATTCTCTATCCCGAAAAGGACATCTTCATAATCTATGTGCATTTAAATTTTTCCTTTTCCTTATCTTCTTCCTTGTTTAAATTATTATATTTTTTTCATGTTTAATCCTTTTCCCTTATTCCCTTATTTGTTTCTTTATTTAAATTATTTACTATATGTTTAATCCCCTCCCTAGTTTCCTCATATACTTTCTTGTTTAATGTTAGTATTTCATGTTTAATCATTTTCAACTATCTCTTTATGTGACATAACTTATGACGTATTTATTCCTTATCTTCTTTATTTCATTTTGTCGCTTTATATAATACTTATTGTTTTCCTTAACTGCCTATTATGTTATCATTTTATTTATGTGCTAATTGTTACCATTTTATATAACTATCACCCCGTTCATATTTCCCCCCACTTGGGAATCTCACTATCAAACACTATACATGCGAGTTATGCTTTGCACTTCTCCAATTTTCTTTTAAAAACCTATTTATAGAGTTGGCATATATGTGGGGTGAATGGATAGTTTTACTATCATATGACCACATGTCTTTTCACATAAGAAAGTCTTTCAGTCCGTGTCCACCAAATTCTTTCAAATGTATATTAAGTCATGCATGCATCATCCATAGGATGTCTCGATATCCTTGGTGTATTGAGATCATTAGTTTGGCTTTTCCCAAAGTCCAAAGAGATTTACAATCTCAAAAAGGACACTATCATACTTATTTGTATTTTTCTTAAGAGATGAATATGCCTAAAAATTTAGACTATTTGCTCTTTAAGGTAAACTAACACTTTATGATGCAGGTTATTATATCATGTCATGTAAGCTTTGAAGAAACCAAAAGGAGAAGGAACGTTTCATTTCGGCTATAGTGTAGCTTTTATTTTTTTGTGATTTTTCATTCTTGGAATATTTCATTATGTAAAAAAAATTATTTATATTATTTATGTTGATATTTTAAGGAGAGCAAATAGAATGATACATTATGGCATATTCGTCTCTTAAAATTCGCTAGGCCTACCTCTGGCACGAAAGAGGTCACAATATATTAGGATGCTCGATTTATCTATCGCATGTATCGTTGCTTTACTTATATAATTGTTTCTTGTTTTGTTTTCCTTCGTCCTTCGGGCTCTAATCTTTAGATAATTCTAGAATCATTTCGTGCTTATACTCTCTCAATCTTATATTCCATATAACTTACATTTTTAGGCCCAAAACATACAATACTGGAGCCTAGTTCAAATTGTTCTTCTTTCGTTAATCTTAGTGTATGTGTCTTTCAAAATATCCTCTTTAGCATTCATTCTTTTGCAGTCACATAATCACCTTATTTGTGCAAAATAAGTCCAAACTCCACCTTGATATTCTTGCCACTAAGTTTTCGATATCTTATCAATCTCCCATACCGTTGGCTCATCTTGAACAAGCGTAATTCATCATTTTTTACGTAGCAGTACATATCTCCTTTTCTTTAATCAAGGATCTGATTGTCCGGCACAAGTCAGCTTTACTCATCCCATTGACTTGCTAAATTAGTTAGCACAATCATCAGCTACTCATTCGAAATTCTCTAGCATTTGTCAACATCACTAGTTTGAAATCACGATTTTCATCACTTTTATCCACGTCGTACTTTGAATTTTGCATTATGTTAGAGTTTAAAATTTTTCTTATTTGGCTTAAAACTCTTTAACGTGTTTACCGTTTGGATGTTATGAATATTATTACTCGTGATATGTGTTAGGTGTTCGCATTTGATTTGCTTATTCTCAAAAGATTGTCAGGTATCTGAACATCAACTCAATTGAGAATCTGCAATTTGAAAAAATGTCAAACATCCCAAACAATTCTAGTCCTATTTCTAACACAAACTTTGGTCCTTTTCCGACACAGAGTATCTTATCAACGGTACCTCTCCATCCAACCCTATCTCAGGTACTCCGTTAGCAGATTCCTTCATTACACACTCATCTCGGCATTTTGCAAGACATGACAATATCCAAAGGCGAGATAATGACACTATAAAAAGAGTTCAATGACTTAGAGAAAATTATGGATGAGAAACACTACGCTCCAGAAATATTTCAGATTTAAGGTACAAGAAGCTATGTCTACATCCAAGTGTTAAGTTGCCGTAGGGATACAAGATCCCAAAACTCAACATCTTCGATGGGCACGGAGACCCAATCGAACATCTGAAGGACTATTGCGGTAGATTAGTCGGAATTGGACATGATGAAGCTTTCCTAATGAGATTATTTATGCAAAGTCTGTCAGGAATGACATTAACTTGATATGTCAAGCAAAATTTCAATAAATGGCATACTTGGGAAGATATGGCTAGAGATTTTGTAGAACAATACAAGTTTAAAACTAAGGATGATCCGCCATTTCTAGATTTTATTGAAGTAAAGAAAATGACTCACGAATCTTTAGAGGAATATGTAAGATGATGGAGGGGAGAAGCTTCTAAGATACGTCACTCACTGACTGAAGAAGAATTAGTCCAATATTTCATCAAGTCATTAGATGTTATATATGGTAAATACTTATATTTTACAATCATTCATAGCTTCGCAAGTCTAATTCGGATTGAAAAAGAATTGGACTATGGCATTTGAATAGAAAAAATTATTGATAGTGCCTCAACACAAACAAGTTCTCAAGCACGAGAAAGTCCTCCAAATAAAAGAAAAAAGGGTTCTCGACCACTATTCCTCCACTACAACACCATTAGGATGTACAACAAGTATGCGCCATCTTTGACTCTGGCAATGAGCAGGGCTCCCAACACCAAGTTTGTCAGACACCACTTGATTTCATCCAACATGATTTTCGACACCAAGTTCATCCGGTGCAATTCAATCAATTAGAAGAAGTAAGGTCTCACACGTTTACCCCTCTAATTGAACCTTTGACAAGCATGTTTGAAAGGTTGAGGGCCCAAGGAGTTTTGAAACCAAGGGAAGGATGGATTCCCAAATACCCATCCCCGGATTTTGATTCATCCAAGAGATGCGCATACCATTCAGATATTCAAGGTCATGATACTGAAAAATATGCAGCACTGAGGTACAATATTCAAGACCTGATTGAGAAGAGAAAGATAATAGTGCATCAAGGACCGATGGACTACGACTACATCACTCCTGGAGTAATCATTGTTCTAGGTGATCCGACGAAGATAGTTCTGAGACATTTGACAAGGAAGCGCAAGAGAAACTGACGAAGACGAGGCCTTCATAAGCAAAGTGCCTTCACCCTCCACTTTCCCGCTCTATAGTTTTTCCCTCTTTATCTATTTCTTTGTACTCATGAACTACGTTTGACCTGATCCCCATTTGGGATACATAGGCAAACCACTACTGGGTTCAGTCTCAATTGAATAAAATTTTCTTTTTCCCCATAATCAAATCAAATATTTTACTCATATCCAAACATGAAATCCATGATAGTTTGGATCGACCCTTAAACGGCGAATAGGGATTTCAAACTGGATCTTGATGTTCAAATATAAGACAACCGTTTTCTTAGCAGATATACAACAATCAAACTGAGGCAAAATTTTTAAGGTTTCCTTAAAAGTTCCACAAATAAGCAATATGGAGATGTGCAAATCATTTTTGCGTACTAAATTGGGGCAGAAATTTTTAAGGATCCCTCAAAAATTTCACAAAGATGAATTACAAAACCTATAGAGGTCGAAATGACGACAAGAAGCAAAGGACAAGCAAAGGTACGTATTAACCTTACCTTTAAAACTCACAAATTTTCTTTGAGTATAGAGACACCTTGCCATTGAAAAAGACCTATGCCTTTCTCTCTCAAATTCAGCACAAAGGATAGACTATTTTCAAGCTATATAGACTATTTTCAAGCTATTATTATTGCCTCTAGATTCAAGTTTTTATTATTACACCGCATCAAACCACTATTTTCGAGCTATTACTATGTCTTTGGATCCAAGTTACTATGCCACCAAGTCAAGCTGTCATTGCTAAGTGGTTATCATGCTACTGTATTAAATCGGGCCCGTGTTATGCTACATTCAACCTAATATTCAAGTTATTATGCCATGGTACTTGTCGCGCCCCATTTTTCTCGCGAAAAGTGAGATTCAACATATGACAACTCTTAAAGGATTATTTGAATGAAGAGTCGCCACCTAACGATTTGGGGTGCTTTAGGACACCTTACTGAATTAAATTACACAAAAATCTGTTTGAATAGCCTACGTCACCAGATTCAGGGAAGGACTTAAATTACCTCGAAAGGAAGGTGTTAAGCACCTTTCGAGGTCCAAAAATATAATTTCCGACCGGATTCATTAATATGTAGGGGAATTAACTAATGATTAGAAGAAAGATTTGTTTTAACCTATTTTATTTAAAAATTAAACTAAATTGATAAATGTAAAAAATAAACAAAAGAATTTACAAATAAGCGAAAAGAAAGAATTTAAGACAGTATGTATTTAAAGGTCGTTATTATTACTATTTTAACCGTTTCTACAATTGACAATTGATTATTAGTTAAGAAAGTTGACCTAAAATACAACATGTTACAAATTAAAATAATTTATATGATAAGAGACATTGACAAATAAATACAAAAATTTAACAAATAAATAAATGGAATTTGAAAATAAGGGGTCGAACCTCGAAGAGACGCCTACATATACCTGAGGAGAATCAGACCAGACGTAGTTCTACAATTAAAAGAGAGTATTTTAACCTAAATGGGATCACTCTGTGCAACTTAAATAATACTTCGCAATAATTTGAATTGCTCATATTATTCAGGGAGCACAGACTATCATTTCTCGTCTACCCACCTAATTAATTAATTATTAACTTAAATCACTCTAAGTGAAGAAAAACTAACGACCTAGCATTTGCCTACACGTCCCAAACTTAACGTCCAAGTGGCATTGAACAAACTATTTTGGATTATGGCTCTAAAATGCTTAGGGTTTTAAAAAGGGATTATCGTCAAACAAACAAATTGAGACAAATAGCAAATATAGGTTTCAAATAGGCCTCTATTAGAGCAAATTTCGAAGAAATATAATTATGAAGGAGTGTGGACAGATCCTAAAGCATGATTTCTAATGCAAAGAGGCAATCGAATTTAAGTAAGCAAAGCATAATGGAACAGTGAAGCAGCACATATGATTTAAGCAAATCAAATATCAGGGCACATATGAGCAGGTCCATGATACAACAGATGTAAGATTCTCTAAACAGATTCTTTAACATCAAGACCACGAATGAACTTAGTGCATGACTTCTATAATTTATGCATGGAATAAAGTATTCTAATAAATAAGATTCCTATATGATGAACAATGTTGTTTAGGAAAACCAGATCAAAATGACATTATCAGGATATGATAAGCATAACTTAAAATCAGAAGGATATACAGCTAGAACATAAGCATCTTCAGATGAACCTATTAATCGATTCTTGTGACTTCTAATATGCAGTAATGCATATGTTAGAGTCTAAAGAAAAGACCTTGAACAAGTCCCAACTTAAATCTTAGAAGAGCATTAAAAATTTTGGGTCATCTTGTGTTATCAACCGAATTGATTAAATTTTACATGAAGGAAAAATCTGGTCAAATATTTATTTAATGGAAAGATGAAAACTGTTATGCGCATGATATTTACAGAATTTCAATGTCAAATAAAAGAATCATATTAAAGCAAGTAAAATATGGACGTGGTTTCGAGTTAGGAAACTAGACGTACGAATGACTTTGGAAAATTGAGTCCCATAGACATTTTATTTAACAGTTTCTTTATTTTACAGACATGTATAAATTTGCAAAGTGAACAGATTTTAATTTTAAGCAAATATCCTGATATAGCTCTTGATATATTTGCACACGTTACTCAATTCCAGTTTGATAATCCTATGGGCATGATATCTAGTAGGTTATTAATATTCATGTTTAAAATCTGTATGCAGGAAGTAAATAAAATAATTCATTAAACAGCTATTTGAACAGACCAACATATACCCAAAATAGTTCCTATGGGCAGATTTACTAACAATGCTTCAAATTAATTCGTTAAGTCCCTATAGGCATGGGTTCTAATGATGTATGTATTAGTCATGTGGGCATTCTTTCTAGACGAGTTTAACAATTGGGTTCTAATGATGTATGTATTAGTCATGTGGGCATTCTTTCTAGACGAGTTTAACAATTAAGAAAACAGTAAAGAAACATAATCCCCGCCCCCATAAACCTCTTTCTACTATCATCAGCGTTTATTTACATTATTACATACTGACAGAAATAAAAATAACTAAAGAAATAAATAAATAGATACATCATAACGTATAAAACAAAACTAAATTGACTGAGCTACAATCCCTCCGATCCCGACAAACTCTTCGTTCCAATTCAGGGATAACCTGTTAAACAAGTTATACGATAAAATTTGCACATATACATTTTTATATTCCAAATCCCAGAAACACAATTATTTAATTAGATATTTTTATGAAAACATATATTTGAACGTTACGTTACCATATAAAGACACATATTGAGACATAGAGAATATAACAGGATATATAAAATTCATATTTATTATAATCTGGTGCAAGCAACAACTTCACATAGTGCAATATCAAGATTAAAATAGAGAAGTGAACTAACCGGTTAATCAGTAAAGGAATAAAGCAACAACCAGTGGTTTCGAAAAGGATTTTCCAATAATTGAAACCTGAACTCAACACGTCAAGATCACAAGGATCTCGGGATGAATAAAGCAACAACCAGTGGTTTTGAAAAGGCTTTTCCAATAATTGAAACCCGAACTCAACACGTCAAGACCACAAGGATCTTGTGGATCCCGAGTAGTGCTCGTGTTGAGGCGGGGCAGAAGAATTATAAATTTAAAAGGAACAGAGCAGTATTTTAGAAGTAAAGTAATATTTTGTGTCTATCACAGTGTTCGAATGAATAAACAAAGGAGGAAGGTTGCTTTATATAGCCAATCCATAAGGGCTCGATCAAAGGGAAATAATTCAAAGAATCCCTTAAAGACTTAGAAAGGAAGGGAAATAAAGGAATCAAATCAGCCGAGAGAATTATCTTTAATTAAATAAAGTTGAAAATCAAAAAAAATATTTACCATAAATAAATAATTTGTCATAATTATCAAAATAAATAGACGGCAAATCAAATCTCTAAATCAATTATGGGCAGATTATAAAACAATAGTCTGTAAATAAAATAAAATAAAATGATCAAGATCTTTACCAAAATTAATTAAACGAACTGTCACATGACCGAATTTGAATGTAAATATTTATTTACCATAAAGGGTGCATACGATATCTCAAAGAATTCTCTCAATCAAATACAACAGTCATAATACAGAATATTTTCACATTATAATTATCACAATATTGATATGTTAACCGGCCAAGGAAAATAAATAAAAATAAAAAATGACTTGCCATAAGATGTTGACTACAAAATTACTCCTAATATGTAAATTAATTATGAGTTACCCTATTTATCCTTTAATTAACATTTGTAATCAAACAACTAATCACGGGATTTTGCCAAGCATAGATTTATGATATGAATATACAACCTAATAAATTAAACACCATAACAGTAGCAACTTAAATTGCACTCCTTGACAGAAGAGTACTAAGTAAGCAAGAAAATACATATATATATTAGAGTTCTAACAAAGGGTAAAATGAATGACCAAATAATGATATACATATACGCATGTATTTTTACATATTAAAGAGTAAAAGATAAAGAATATTGATATATGAACCTACATGCCCACTCAATGATTTTTCCAAGAGGAATCATCTAAATCAGAGTGTGCCAGAAATAAAATCTTGTAAATATTTAGGGTTTTTAAAGATATTTTAGAAGCAAACACGTATGAAAATTAAACATTTCTAGTCAAGCAATTACCAGCAAACATAACTAATTTTCAGATCTGATAGGCACAGGTAAAGACAATACGGAAAGAGAAATAAACGTCAATCATTAAATAAATCAAACAAGGGCAGATTCGTTGTTTTGCGGTGGCACAAGAACTCGTCGAAGTTTACCTAAGCAAAATGAGGCTGCTGTATAATAACTGGAAAAGAGTGAAACGGAGGATGCGACGGCTGTTTTAAATTCTTTTTTTTATCAGTTTTCATGTTACACTGGAGAAAGAGATGAGAAAGAGAAGTGAGGGTCCGAATCTGTTGCTGGACGAGCGGAGAGAAGACGGAGGGAGATCTGGTGGTTGGTTTTCAGTTGTCAGCACCTGGGGTTTCAAATTTTGCCAGTGAGGGAGGTGCGACTCGCCGGTGTTAATAGGCTGGAGGTTGATGGTGTTTCGGGTTTCGGTTGGGAGAAGAGAAGAGAAGAGGGTGCGGGGGGTTTTCTATTATTTTCCGGCGGATCTGGGGGGGAGACGCGAGGAAAGAGAGGTCTGGTTGGGGTGTGATTGCAACGTTACTGGAGGTGTTTCGGGTGGATGAAAGGGATGGGAAAATGGTGGGGCTGGTGACGTTAACAGAGGTATTTCACCAGAAGTGATGGAGGGATGCGTCACTGTTAAACGATGAGGGAGAGGGAGGAGAGGACGGGTAAGGGTGTTTTGCAGCGCTGAAAGGTGAGAATGGGGGAAAATAATTAGGGTTTGGGGGTGGGTAAGTAAATAAGGAAATAAAATAGATTTTCAATCTTAGCCGTTGGATCAAAATGGATGAAAGGTTGGGATTAGATTTAGGTTTTGGGTCAGGTTATGAGTCGCTTAACGAGTCGCAGATTGGGTTATTGGGTAGGATTAAATTAAAATTGAATTGAATTTAAAATGTGGCCAGACTTGATAAATAATGGCTAAAATTGAACGAATTAAATGAAAAGTGGCTAGCTTTAAAATAAATTAGCTGAAATTGAAATTAGTTGCTATTAAATTACTAAAAATACTACATTTGTAAATAATTTAATAAATAGATAATGTAATAGATTAAATTATCAAAAATTATATCAACATAAATAATTTATAG
>JACEIK010001691.1:188088-209942 GCA_018107945.1 Datura stramonium | reverse complement strand
ATAAGATGCCCATATATGAAAGTTCATGAAATGATGAGATTATGATATATGCTTCTAGTTACGATGAGATGTTCCTGATGAAAGTATGACTTTGAATTACCCATGATTATTTCCATATTTTTGAAAAATAAAGTTTATGTAAAGCATGTTTATGTATTGGACAAGACCATATGATCAAGTATGTTTCATGATTTATATAAATTTCATGATTTTTTTCTTACCACATGATTTTGGAGTCTAGACTCCCACTATTTCCAACTTGTGGTATGGTTTGAGCCCAAGGCTCCTCATGTTACAATTTTAGATTATGCATGTATGTTATGATTCAACTTAATCACTAGACAATAGTTCAGCTTCGTTGAAAAACAATGGAGAGCATATACATGTTTTCAGGAGTTGTGTCTAGCACTGAGTAAGTTGAGGGTCAATCAACCCTATGCCTCAGAACTACGTGCCAACATAGGTATGTTCAGATTATTTTGGACCTCCCTTATAATCTTCTCCTGCCCCAAATAGGCCTTCATCTTGATATCGATATCATGGTAGCATCTTTAGCCCTAGCAAGGCTTTGGACGGCTCTACCCACTTCAGTGTAATAGTCAGGACCACGTAAGCTATATCGTGGTAATGTCGGTTATATGATGAGTCTCTCATTGTTCCTTATGATTTTAGTTATGTATGTGCATCATTCATGTTATTACGTTTTTAGTAGGTTTTACCCAATGTTCAGTTTTACTTATAATTAACAATTTTTAGCTTTGGGTCATTCGATTCAGTTATGATATTCAATTATGCTTTAGTCATATTTTTAGATAATAGCATGCAAGCCCTACTCTCAAATTCTTATAATGAAATGTTTTTTGATATGCATGATCTCTAATTTTACTTACTTAGCAGTTTTATTTACCCTGCCCTACATACTCGGTACATTCCATGTACTGACCGCATACTCTACTGTATCGTTTCATGATATAGGCTCAGATATTTAGACTCAGCCTCGCCGTTAGCCAGATCCTCAATGTTAGCACTTTGTAGCCAGAGTTAGTGAGTCCTCGTGTTTAGAGGGCCCTTTGTTTCATTTGTATTTTCAGTTTCTTACTTTAGTGAGTTAGTTGGGGTCTTGTCTCATCATTAGTAGAAGCTTATCAAACATAGTATGTATTTAGCTTCAGACTTGTGCTATGTATTCAGTTATTTGATGTTATCAGATTTTCAGACTTCTGCTATGTTATATGTTAGTTTTTCCACATTTAAAATGTTGAACTTAGATGTTATGTTCATTACATGGGTAGACTTGGAGCCTCTTGGGGTTCTTTTTCCTATGTGTCGATCCGAGCCTATGTTCAGGTCGTGAAAAACTTGATATCAGAACCTCATGTTTTGAAGTATTCTAGGGTGTTTGAAAGTCGCGTTAAGTAGAGTATTTTTCGTGGGTGTGAAGCGCGCCACACTTATGACAAAGAGGCTACGAAATGTTTTAGGAATTGTTTCCTTATTTCATGATCTATGTCGTATGATAAAATGTCTCTCTATCCTTATAACTCGTGCTATACGTGTTTGCAGAATCATGCCTCCTAGCTGAGTTAACGGAAGAAGAAATGGAAATGACCGTGAGAATGGCAATGGGGATGGGCACCAACAGGCCCCACCAGTCCCCGAGGATCATGTACCCGAGGAGGTGGCCCATGTAGAGTTTAGGGATGCCATACAGATGCTAGCTCAGGCCTTGACTACCCAAGTCAACCAACAGACGATAACGCATGTCCCTCTGAATAGGAATGCAGTAGCAGCAAGAGTTATAGATTTTCTGAGAATGAACCCTCCAGAATTCCTTGGATCAAAGGTGGACGAGGATCCACATGAGTTTATTGATGAAGTTCTGAAGATCACCTAGAACATTGGGGTGATTGGGGAGGAATGCGCAGATTTAGCCTCGTATCAGTTGAAAGGGGTTGCATACATCTCGTTTTAGAAATGGAAGGATAGTAGGATAGTTGGAGAAGGCCCTATTGGTTGGGATAAGTTCCATACCGCATTTATGGATCGGTTCTTCCCTCGTGAGATGAGGGAGTGATGAGTTGGTAATTTACCAACTCATTAGACTCTAAAACTTGCATTTTTTCTTAGTTTTTGAGTAAATTATATGGATTTTATACTCTTTTTGTCTTTGTTATATGCAGATGCCCAGATGTGTAAAAAATAGCAAAATTGAAGCAAAAAGAAGGAAATGAGAGCAAAGCAGCGTATCACCGATGAAAATCGGCGAAACACCGGACAGAGGTCGATCAGCACTACTTCAAAGGAAAAATCTTCCATCGGTGAAACAGGAATCACAAACGGCGAGTTTCTGGATCAATCACTGAATCATTAGCTAAGTTTCTGGAACGAGGGACAAAACCTTGGCGGTTGGAGGAATGAGATTGGCAAAATGCTAGACGTGCCGCCAAAGCTGACTAGAATTTCGTAATGACATAAAAAAAACTCATCCGATGGTTCACGAGTATGAATTGGCGAATCACCGATGAAGAGACAGTGGTCAGGGGTAAAAGAGTCAACACGGAAAAAGAGGAAAAGGAGACCCTACTTTCTACATATAGTCTAAGAGAAGTACAAAGCAGGAGTCAGCTTTCATTGTAATTTTCCACTTTTTAGAACATTCCTTTTGTAGAGAAGAGTAGAAGTTTGTAATTGGTGACTTGAGATTTATTCCTTTACTTCTTCTTCTTCTCCATAGTAAGTGACTACCATTGTTGAAGATCATTATTGTGAAATTGATTTTTCTACTTTTGTTATTGAATTTGATGAGTCTGTTGTTAAATATGCTTGTGAAATTCTTAATCATGAGTAGCTAATACATTAGCTAGAGGTGGATGAAGATGATGATTGTTGATTAGAGTAGGAATTTCTAGAATTATCTTAACAATGTTCAACTAATTGTGAATCTATTAGATTCTGTCCAATCATTAATTGAAGATCCATTGATTTTCATATGGGTCTATGCTTCCTTACTTGATTGTTGCTTGAAAAAGAAGAATTAAGTATTGAGAGAGAATCTAATAGTGTGTATGGTTGGTAGATTGTGAATTTAGGGTAGAAATAGTCAAATTCATGCTCTCACTCATAAATTAATGGCTAATAGCTAGAAATAGTGCAGCTATTAATCCAAATCACATTGGGCTAAGTTGATTGAGTCTAGAGATTCGAAAGAACTCTAGATAGAGGTATGAAATTGGCTGAAAAGCATGGAATACCTCTGCTCACCTAAGGTTATTCACATTAGTTGAACTTGTGAGATGATCTAGCAAAACGTTATCTAATTAATCCATCATC
The DNA here is from genome assembly GCA_018107945.1 of Datura stramonium. Lineage (NCBI taxonomy): Eukaryota > Viridiplantae > Streptophyta > Magnoliopsida > Solanales > Solanaceae > Datura > Datura stramonium. The sequence goes on along the minus strand of JACEIK010001691.1, from coordinate 206,612 downwards.
TACACCCCACCTCTAGCATTTTGACGTCATTGTTGACAACTTTGGTAAACCTTGCTATTTTAACTAAACCACTTTAGACTTGATAATCTCTTACATATTGATACTTTCCCCAATTGGTGTTCTCATTTGTTTTTGTTTTGAGCGGTGCAATCTAAAGTCAACTTTATAACCGACACTAGTCACTATCATCCCCCAATCCTCGTGGGATTCGACCCCGACACTCGTTCGGATTACTTGTTTTGATACTTCAACTATGCATATTATTTGAAAAAGAGGGTATGGTTTGAACGACATCAAAAACGGCGTCGTTGTCGGGGACTGGCATATGATAACCTCGTGATTGATTGTTAAGTTGAAATAGTTTTGCATCGTAGCTACTTAAAGTGTGTTTACTGTGTTGTTAGGATTTCTTAACCACATGAGCCATCACTCCCAAGCAAGGGATAGCTCGGTCAAAGGTAATATGGAACATGCGGAAGACAACCCGGTAATGCCAGAAGTGGAAGAAACTATTCGCCTACCACATACGGTAGGGAATGTAGTTTTTCATGTCACAAGAACTAGCTGCACTTATTACAAATGAAGGGGCTCTTTGGTGGAAAGCCAAGTGAAGATGTGAATTGACATATGCGAAACTTCTTGAAAATTTGCCAACCATTCAATATCAACAATATCAGTCAAGAGTCCATCAGGTTGACACTCTTTCCCTTTTCATTGACGGGGGAGGCAACGATTTGGCTAGAAGAACTCCCTATGGGATGTATTACTTCATGGAAAGAGTAAACTGAAGCCTTTTTGGACCATTTTTTCCCAACATCAAAGATGCTTCCGCTGAGGGAGATATTACAAATTTCATACAAGAACCTGGAGAGCCTTTACACGAGGCATGGTTGAGGTTTAAGAAGAAATTGCTCTTTGCCCAAAACCATGGATTGCCGGATGGAGTACTTCTACAAAGCTTCTATAGGGCCCTTGATTCAATTAACAAATCAGTTGCCAACAACTTAGCTGGTGCTTCTATCATGGACCAAACGTATGGGTTGGCCAAAGCCCTCCTAGACTGAATGACAAAGACTAATAGGGCTTGGCACACGAGAGAAACAAATGTGTCCACTCATGAAGTGAGCTCAAGTGAATTGGCAGCTAAGTTGAGGAAAAGGGATGATGAGCGAGATGAGACTCTTGCTAAAATGATGAACTTGAATTGATGACAAAGAATGTAACGGGAGCATGGCCAAAGGTGGTAAATGCCTTAGGAATGCAAGGTCCCTTACAATATGAAAGTGACACGTCACCACCAAGATATGAAGACGAATGCCAATACATGGATAATCAGATGGGAGGTCCCAGACCTGGGTTCCGAGGAGCAAATCAAGGCCTATGAAGGCCAAGGGATGACAACCAAGGGTGGAGAAATCGTGAGCCACAGGGATGGCCGGAAAGGAATGACCGATGGGGAAATAGACAGAAAAACGAAGACACTGGTTGTTATCATTGGAGTTCGAACCCATAGATTCCCCCTCCAAAGGCCGGGAACCCCCATAATCAATGGATGTGAGTGACGCAGGCAACTCAAAAATTGAAGAGATGCTATCAAGAGTTTTTAAAAAGGTCGAGTCAACCGAGAGCGGGGTGATAGAGTTAAGAGGGGAGGTGTCTAACCTCGCCCAAACAGTAAGTTCACATTCCTCCTCCATCAAGCATTTGGAGGCCCAAATGAATTATTTATTAGCTCAAATGAATCCCCGGATGAAGGGAAAACTACCTAGTGACACAATGTCAAATCCCAAGAAGGATGGTCAATGCATGGCCATTGTCACTAGGAGTGGCAAGGTGATTGGAGATTCCCCGGTGAAGCTGAGTAAGATTGATAACCAGAAACAAAATAAAGAAGATGAACGGAAAAAACACCAATGATTCCAAAAAATGAAGACAAGCTTGATGAGGAAAAAGAGGGAAAGGATGATGACATCCTATTCCCCGATGATGATGAGGAGACGGACCTGCAGGCCCCAACTAATGACAAGGTTGATTTGAAAATTCCCCCTCCATATCCACAACGACTGACCAAGAAAAAGAAAGATTACCAGTTTAAAAAGTTTGTTGACATGTTTAGTAAGTTGTCCATAAATATTTCGTTAGGGGATGTTTTGCTTCAGATGCCCGGTTATGAAAATTAAGAAAGATTTATTAAAGAAGAATAAGTGGTGGATGCAGGGAATGAAGAGATAACTTAGCATTGTAGCGCGGTAATGATGAGTAATCTTGCTCCAAAAGGAAGGACCCCAGAGAATTTACAATACCATACACAATTGGAAGATGTGTGTTTTAGAAAGCGTTATATGATTTGGGCGCTAGCATAAATTTGATGCCCTTGCTGATTTTCATGACATTGGGACTCGAAAATACCAAACCAATGTCAATGAGGCTGCTCATGGAAGATAGGTCAATAAAACGACCGGTGGGCTTGTTAGAAGATGTGTTAGTGAGAGTCGACAAGTTTATCTTACCAAATGACTTTGTTATATTGGATTGTGAAATGGATGAAGAGGTTCCCATTATTTTGGGCAGACCATTGTTGGCTACGGGAAGAGCTGTGGTGGATGTGGAGCTTGGCAAGTTGAAATTTCGAGTCGGAAGGGAAGAAGTCACTTTTACAATGTGCCCATCGGTTAAGACGCCTCCCGAATGCAAGGTGGTCGGAATTTTGTAAATTGATGAGAAAGAAAAGGATTTAGAGCTGAAGGAGGCAGTGTTGGATGATGACTCATCGGGCTAGAGTAGATGAGAGAAGGTCTCCGTCATGCCACAACATTAACTAAGGTGCTTCTTGGGAGGCAACCCAAGTTTCTAGTAAATTAATTCATATTTTTGTTGTTTGTGTCTTTGTAGGTTTTGAGAAATGAGAAGCAAGGAGGGAACCAAACCATGAAGGAAGGAACAGTGAGAGACCGATGAGCTGTCGGTTCAGAAGCGCAACCCACCAGTGAAGGTAAGCACTAAACAGAAGGCTGAGGGTCGAATTGACATACTGGCAGATCCATCAGCGAACCGCTGAACAAAATCTGTGTTTCGCCGGTTGATGGCCGATGGACAACAGAACACCTGAAGCTTAGGCACATAAGCGGTGGGTAATCTGTAGATCACCGCTTCAATCCATAAATTGCCGATAAATCACTGATGATGAAACAGATCACTGGGAAACTTGCAAGGCACTAGATAATAGTTTGGTGGACCACCGGTATGATTCGAAGAACCATCGATGGACCGCCGATCGAGGTATGATGCTATTTCAATGTGAATTTAAAAGAGAGGGCCCACAAAATCCCAATAACCCAGTCAGCCACCCTATTTCTGCAAATATTCTCCTAGCTTCCATTTTTCTACAATTTTTTCCACTCCCTTTTTGTCTTTCCATTACCCAACATCTCCATTTCCCCATACTCATCTATTCTAAACCTTTCCACTTTCCCACCTTCCCACCAACACACACCCATTAAACTCGGCACCTTCTCCTCAACCTATTACACTTCCCTCTTTCACCTATAAAACCCCCTCCATAGTCGACTAATCCTCTTACTTCAATCAAACTTTCTTCCTCTACTACTTATATCTTAAGGTGCTATTGCAATTAACTTTGAGCTTTTTGGACGTCCAATTGTGCAAGCACTCCTTCAATTCGGTAAAAATACTCTTGCCCTTATTTTAATTTTCTCATTGATTCTTTGAGGGTAATACTTAGTTCCCTTTCCTTGGTAAAATATTTAATGTGTTATACCTGATTGAATGGAATGGGGTTATGCTTTTGTTTGTGGAATTTTGAAAAGAGTGAAATCTGAGCAACCCATTTGTTTAAAGCACAATGTTTTGCCCGATGATAGACCGGGTGACGCCATTCTTAAGGGATAAACATCATGAACAAGGGTTTTAAGAGTGTCATGTTGATTTTAGTATGATTGGAAGTGAGTGTGTGTTAATGGGCGCGTATATGTGATAGTTAAAAAATATTTTGGGACGATGGGGTCCGGTGTTTTGCCAGTCGGATTAGACGAATCGCCTATGACACACTGGCTCACTCTGCAACTTGGCTTTAGGCCACTGAGTGGATCCAGCATTACATCGGCGGTTCATGAATCCTGACCGGCGGTACGTCGATGTATCAACGAAACAACTATCCCTTACCTAGTTGTTTGTAAAGCATTGGCGAGAAACGGGCGGTCCACGAAATCATTTTGGCGAACTACTGGTCTTTCACTGTTGTCGGTGGTTCTTTTAACTAAATGTTTGATTCCCCTTGTTCCTTAGTTCTCCTTGCAATTAGATTTCTTTCTTATTTTATTTTGTTTTTAGTTTTCTCTTTCACTAGCTGACACTAACATCATTCTTGCAGCACAACAGATCATGTCATCTTCCAGGAACACCAACAAAGGAAAATCCCTTTCTTCTTCTACTAGCAAGGGCAAAGTCAAGGTAAAGGTTGCACAACTATGGGCCAACACAAAGAAAGCCATCATTCTCTGTGTCCCGAACATGAAGGAACACTATGTCATCTGCTAAGGACGCTCTATCACAGTGGAGAAGAGGTTTGACTTGGTCGGGTTAAAAGGTGATTTTCCTAACATCACCGCGCAATTCACCGACGGACAGTGACATGCGTTTTCCAACCATCTCCCATCCTACTACCCCAGCCTGGTTATAGAGTTCTATGCCTCTTATCAGGCCCATCAAGAGAGTATGCAACACTGGGGAAAAGTGGATGATTTCCCCTGCTTGCCATCAGTGATGATCCGGGGAGTGGAAGTTGATATCACCCCGACTGCTATAAACTACCTATTTTGGGAGGATGAAATCGACTCCGCTATGGAGTATATGGCACGGGTGGCTGATATGAAGGACGGGTTTGCATGGGTGGCTCGCATTATTGCTGTTGATACTCCTCTCTGGGCCTCCATGGGTGTCGAAATCTCTCACCACGATTTGTAGTTTTATGCCAAGCTATGGCTGGACTTTATTTGTTCTCGCATTATCCCATCCAAAAATGAGCAGCGGGTCACCATGGAAACGGCCATCCTAATTTCTTTCATAATGTCGGGGGTCCTCATCAACTTCGGGGAAATTGTAGCTCAACAAATGAAGAATAGGGCCCGACAGTCCAGTACTTCCATGCCATATGTTGTTTTGATTTCCCAGCTTTGCGAAGTAGCTGGAGTGCTCCTTTTTCCTGATTATACTCCTTCCTCTGCTCTAGGAGTGATTGATATTGATAAGAAGAGAGATGCCGAGGCACCCATAATGAAAAGGAAGAGAATGTAGGCTTTGGAGTACAGGAAGGACCCCACAGGAAGGACCCCTACCCCATGGGATAGATCAATCGCCACTTCTTGCCTCGTAAAACCACATGCCCCACCGATATGTCGTGCCAAGAACGTGACTTGCCTCGCCAGGGAGCTTTCTCCCCCTCCACAATCCTCTCATCCAAGTGGCCTCTATCAACTTGTGTGTAGATGACGAACTCACATTAAAGCCAACTTCAATATTTGGCTAAGAGCTTCCCTAAGACTCACAACATGGTCAAAAAGGAGCTCAAGTCATTATACGATATCGTGGGCCACGCTCGTGGCAAGAGGGTGATGCATGGAAGTGGGGTAGTCACTTCCCTCCGAACAAAGGTATGAGTGGAAGAGTTGGACTGTTGAAGTACCAGATATAAGCGCATTGATGTTGCAATGGTTGCTCCTTCCTCGCCGGGGCCAACGATGACCTTTTGACGGGCTAGGTAGCGCCAGGCGGTGGTGAGTGCGTATGCGGATGATGAAGAGAACCGACCCACTCAGGAGTTTTTGTCCCTCTCCCGTTATGCATATCTACATTGGGGACAATGTATTCTCTTAAGTGGGGAAGGATGAGCTTATGTTTTTTTTATGTTCTAGTGAATCAGAAGTTGGGATGGAGTGAGTCTAGCCTTTGTCGGCCGTGGTTTTATTGTGATGTTTTAATGATCGCCTTTGTCGGGCGTATCCTGTTTTGTTTTAAATGAAATCAATGATTTGTTTAAGTTTTCTTGTTGTGATTGATGAATAGTGACCTATGGGGGTCTTCATGTTGAATTGAAAAGAAAATTGTTGAAAATTTTTAAAGAAATAACCCAAAACCTTGTTTCTTTTCTTTTCGCCATGGTAAATATTAGTCTAGAAATTAAAACTCTAAGGGTTTTCTTTGACCATGGTTCTTTTCAAGGAGCATTCTTTTTGTTTGTCGAACTGGGTTGGTATTTCCCGGTTGATTGATTGAGTGGCAACATTCTTAAGGAAAATGCCATGATTTTTTTTGAAGTCTTCAGGTAGAAGATGTTTTGAGAGGAACCACCAAATTTTTTTATGGGACCTTTAAATGAAGGCATGAAAATGGAAGATAATGAGTAAGGATGACACCATAGCATATCATTCCTTTGTTACACATTGTAAATTCTTTGGTTGACTTATGATGTTTGTCTCGTTTTGTTGTCCTAAATTATAAGTATTGCGTTGAGAATGACTCTTGTGGACCTTGGGTGGTGATGCCTTGTGTGATGAGGAATTGTTCAAGAGTCTCTGGTATGCCTTCTTGTCTAGAACTTGCCCCAATTGTGATTCAAGGCGAAATTCTTGATGTAGTTATATTAAGGATATGATCTTAGGCTTTCCTTTTGTTTAGCCACTCCATCCATATACCTTCCGTGAGCATGAACCTCACAACCAATGTTGAGCTTTAAACCCTTTATTTGGCAACCACATTATGAGCCTTAAGATCGTTCTTGATACCCCCCTTGGGCACCCATTCTCCTAAATGATGGTGATAAGAGAGTAATGAAATGAGGCTGAAAGCCTAAGAAAAAGGAGTGAGGCATGAAATGAAAATGAGGTAAAAGCCTAAGTTTGGGGGTGTGGCTGGGAAAATAAGATTTTCACTCGAGGTAGCACCGTACCGTGAGAAAATCAAAATTGTGTGAGTTGGTGCTTGCTCTTGAGGTGGTAAGGCTAGTTATGAAAGAAAAGGGGTTATAAGAAGGGTTATTGAGAAATGAAAGTGAGAAACAATGAAAAAAGTGAAACAAGGTGAAGTAGATGGAAGGATTTGATGGAAGGTATGTCCACCAAAAGCATTAGGAGGATCTAGTCACTACAAACTTCGGGCCTCTTATCCTACCCCTAACCCGAGCTGTTATATCTCGGAAGCTCAAAGATCGGACCCGAGAGTTGAAATAGAAAATTGTGAAATTGATGTTAGAAGCACAAGACGAGTCAAATGACAACTTCGTGAGGAGACCCCACGGAAGTCATCGTGGCTCATGGGGGAGGTTGTGTGGGGAAATAAAGGAATGAGGTCCCCAAAATGAGGTAATGACTCGTGGTCAGTCACCACGTAGTCAGCCATGCAATCATGGGGTGGTGTGGGAAAATAGATGGAGAAGGAACCAGTGTACCTAACGGAAGGGACCCCATGAGTCGTGGTCTATCCCAATGACTAGTGTGAGGTGAGTCGTGATCAAGCAAGGTGAGTCTCCATTTTATGCTAAGGAAGTGTGCATGACGGAAGGTGACCATGAGACGTGGTCTGAGGAATAAGTCCCCCTGCTACAAGCCGCAGACCTATTATCCAAAGGTAACCCACGAGCGATATAACGAGTCATTTGGGCCAGTGACTATTCGTCAGTCGTCCGCAGGCACCACTCCGGCAATATTTTCCTAAGGAATTCAAGAAGGGTCTTTTCATAATCCCCAACTTCCTAAGACCTATATTATATGTTTAAAGCTCATTTTGTAGGGTTTTAAGAGGAAAAAACTCATTCTTTTGCTAGTTCATTCCATGCATGAAAACTAGAGAGCTTCAATGGAGGATTTAGAGCAAGTTTTGAAGGTTTCCAATTGGAATCTCAAGGCAATTAGAGGTGTTAGAATTCACCATTTCCAGGTATGTAAGGCTATGAATGGGTGTTTCCTTCGACACCCATGTAGCAATTTCTATCAAAACATGATGAATTCCCTATGATCAAGTAATACGGGTTTCTACCCAATTGCATGTTTTTTAATGCTCTATACATGGGTATGACTAGATTATAATTATATTGATGCATTGTGAAGCTTGGGCAGATTTTAAATTGTTTTCAATCCAAATTGTGATTTTGAAATTATGAAATTGAATGCCCATGGATGAGAAGTTCATGAAAGAAGAGGATTATGTTGAATGTATGATGATGATGAGATTAAATGATGAAAAACATGTTTCTAAAGATACCCATGACTATGATGTTGTTTTCAAAATGAAATGAGTAGTTCCTAGTATGATAAAGCTTTGGGCAATGCCCGCATGTTGATTTTAAGTAATGATTTTTCTGACATAAGCTTACCACATTATTTGAAGTGAAGTTTCTCAATTTTTCACAAATTCTAGCTTGTGGTATGTTGAGATAAATATTTCTACATGTAGCTTACCACATGATTTGAAGTAGATGCTCCCCACATATGATTGAGCTTGTGGTACGTTTCGAAATAAAGCTTCTCATATGCATGAATTCATAATTGAGATGTATGTCATTATTGAGCTTTATCAAAGGAAAATATTGAGCTTCATTTTCATATGATGTCAAGTCTATGCATGATTTCGTTATTGAGATTTGTCAATAGACAATGTTGAGCTTTGTTTCATATGATGTTGAGTTATGCATGATTTCATATTGAGCTTCGTCATTAGACGGTGTTGAGCTTCGTCAATAGACAATGTTGAGCTTCGTTATATACAATGTACAACATTGCATGTTTTGGGAGAAGAGTCTAGCACCGAGCGAGTTAAGGATCAACCACCTTATGCCCTAGAACTACACGCCAATATAGGTTGATACTATTATATTATTGAGACCTCCTTTTTGAGCTATCCCCGACCCGATTGGCCCTTAAGCTTGATATCGATATCATAGTAGCTTACTTAGCCTAGTAAGGTTTTGGACGTCTTTGCCAACTTGAATGTAATAGTCGGGACCATGTAAGCTCTATCGTGGTATGTTGGTTAAGTGACGAGTCTCCCACTGTCTATACTATTCATATTTGCATATGCATTATTCATGGAAGTTATCTTATGCATGCATGTTCTAAAAGTATGGTTTGACTCATTGTTCAATTTTTAAAATAAATGTCATGTTTCAGCTTGAGTCATTCGAGTTGGTCATGATGTTCTAAAGCTATGCATGATCATGTTATGATGAGATTTTTATTACAAAAGAATGCATGTATGCTCTTCCTCTCATGTTGAAAGTTTATGATATCTATGAAGTGTTTTAAATAATTTACTTTACTAAAGCAATTTTACTTATCTTACATACTCGATACATTCTACGTACTAACCGTATACTTTCTATGCTGCATCGTTTCATGATGTAGGATCCATTTTCCAAGTTCAGCCCCGTTCGTAATCGCTTATAAGAGTTAGTAGTTGCATGAGTGGTGAGCCCTCATCTTTGAAGGACTAGACTTCAGTTTCATGTCGTATTTTAGTTTCATGATTTTTTGGAGTTAGTTAGGGTTTGTCCCATCAACTCATCTAGACTAGAGGCTTTCGGACTTATACATGTATAGCTTCAGATATTATTCTAAAGTGTTGTTTTATGGGACTTCCATTGAGTTTATAATTATGCTCTCTTCATGTTATTAAATGAGTTAGTTGAATGCTTATGTGATGGGTCGACTTGGGGTCGCTTGAGGTCCCTTGTCCCGTGTCTACGATCCAGGTCTACACTCGGGTCGTGACAAACTTGGTGTCAGAGCCATAGGTTTTGATGTGTCCTAGGGAATCTGAAAGTCGCGTTCGGTAAAGTCTTTTTCATGGGTGTGAAGCGCGCCACACTTATGAAGAAGAGGCTACTAGACATTTTAGGAAATGTTCCCTTCTTTCATGATCTATATCGTGCAATGAAAAGTCTTTCTATCCTCCTAATTCGTACTATTTGCGATTGCAGAATCATGGTTCCTAGAAGGGTGAATGGAAGGAGGAATGGAGGTGGTGAAGTCCACAATTAGGGGAAATGGTTATGGGCATCATCTAGCCCCACCAGTTCAGGAGCCTCAAGCACCAGAGCTAGCCGTTGATGCTGATTTCTGAGCTGCCATTCAGATGTCGGCGCAGGCCTTGATCGCTCAGGTCAATCAGCAGGCCGTTGCGCATTTTCCTCAAAATCAGCAGGTCAAAGTCCGATACTTCTTGAGGATGAACCCCCTGGAGTTCTTGCGGTCCAAGGTTGATGAGGACCCGCATGACTTCATTAATGAGATTGTCAAGATCACTCAGGTTATGGGGGTGAGTAGTGCTGAGTGCACATAGTTGGCCTCCTACTAGTTGAAGGTGGTTGCCCATATTTGGTTCTGCCAGTGGAAGGACAGTAGGGTCGCTGGAGCATGTTCGGTCACATGGGAGGAGTTTTAGGTTGCATTCCTCGATCGGTTCTTCCCTCGAGAGATGAGGGAGTTGAAAGAAACTGAGTTCGTGAATTTAAAGCAAGGAAGGATAACTTTTCAGTAGTACGCCCTTGAGTTCACCCGCCTATCTAAGTATGCCCCGGAGTTAGTGACCGACCAGCGGGAGCAGGTGAGTAGATTTGTGCATGGTATAGCAGGATATTTGGACAAGGACTGCAGTACAGCTATGCTCCATCAGGACATGGACTTCCCTCGCATTGTGTTGTTGCTCAGTAGATGGAGGCAGCACATTCGAGGGAGAGGGAGGCCAAGAGGGCCAGGACTGAGGACCACAGATTCTCTCAGCAGAGGTCCGGTGGTAGACATCGACACAGACCCACTAGAGATGCTTAGCCCCAGCATCTTAAGCGCTGAGTGTGCCATCTAGGCCTATACATGTTCATAGGGGGTGAGCATCAAACTTGAGGGGTCATAGCAGTAGCCCGTACACTCTAGCATTCCAGCTTGTCGCAGGTGCGGCTAAGGACATAGAGGCCAGTGCTTGGCAGGGTCAGGAGCTTGTTTTGGATGTGGGCAACCTGGACATATGCTTAGATATTTTCTCGTTGCGAGACAAGACCAGGTTGGGGGTCGAGGCCCAGCTTCTAGTTCAGCAGCCCCTCCCCCACGCACAACACATCAGGGGGCATCTACTAGCACAACTGGCGGGCAGCGCCAAAACAGATTATATGCCTTAGCCACTCATCAGGAGCAGGACGCCTTACCAGATGTAGTCACCGGTATGTTGAGAGTCTTTCATGTTGATGTATATGCATTGCTAGATCCGAGGGCTACCCTATCTTTTGTGACACCATATATAGAAGTAGCTTCGGAGTCAGTCCCGATATCGTATCAAAGCCCTTCTTAGTTTCTACTCCAATAGGTGACTTAGTTATAGCTAGACGGGTATATAGAGATTTCCCGGTCTCAGTCCTTCATAAGGTCACCTCTGCAGATTTGATAGAGTTAGCCATGACCGATTTTGATCTTATTCTCGGCATTAATTTTCTCTTTGCATGCTATGCTTCAGTTAATTGTAGGACCCGGTTAGTAGAGTTTAGCTTTTCAGGTGAGCCTGTCCTAGAATGGGAGGGTAGTTCAGCTATGCCTGTAGGTCGATTTATTTCCTACCTTAAGGCCAGAAAAGATGATTTCTAAGGGTTTCTTGTACTATCTAGTTATGGTTAAGGACGTGGGTCCGAGACCCCGACTATCCAGTCCATACCAGTAGTATGTGAGTATCCAGAGGTCTTTCCGGATGATTTTCCAGGTGTCCCTCCCGAGAAGGAGATTGCTTTCGGTATAGATCTTCTTCCCGATACGCAGCCAATATCTATTCCGCCCTACAGGATGGCTCCAGCCGAGCTAAAAGAGTTGAAGGACCTGTTAGATAAGGGCTCTATTAGGTCAAGTAAGTCTCCATGGGGTGGACCAATGTTATTTGTCCGGAAGAAGGATGGTTCTCTTCGAATGTGCATTGACTATCAGTAGTTGAACAAGGTCACCGTCAAGAATAGGTATCCTTTACCCAGGATCGATGATTTGTTTGACTAGCTTCAGGGTGCCAAGTTTTTCTCCATGAGTGATCTCAGATCCGAGTATCACCAGCTCAGGGTTCGGGAGAGTGACATTTCGAAAACTGTTTTCAGGACTAGGTATGGTTACTACGAATTTGTTGTTATGTCTTTTGGACTAACCATTTCCCCTGCAGATTTTATGGATCTAATGAATAGGGTGTTCAAGGAATATTTGTACATGTTCTTGATTGTGTTCATTGATGACATCCTTATGTACTCTCGGAGCGAGGAGGAGCATGCCGATAACTTGAGAATAGTGCTTCAGACCCTCAAGGATTGTTAGTTGTATGCAAAGTTCAGCAAATGTGAGTTTTGATTGGACTCGGTGGCATTTCTAGGTCATGTGGCATCAGGTGAGGGCATAAAAGTAGACTCTCAGAAGATCGAGGCAGTAAAGAATTGGCCTAGACCAGTGAACCCATCAGATATTAGAAGCTTTTGGGCTTAGCGGGTTACTTCGGATATTTTTGAAGGGCTTTTCATCTATTGCCACACCTTTGACTAAGTAGACTCAGAAAAAGGTGAAGTTTCAATGGTCGAAGGCTTATGAGAAAAGCTTCCAAGAGTTGAAGACTCGACTCACTTCAGCACCAGTGTTGACCCTACCTGAGGGTACCGATGGTTTTGTGGTGTATTGTGATGCTTCGAGAATCAGACTTGGAGGTGTGTTGATGCAGCATGGGAAAGTAATGGCGTATGCCTCGAGACAGTTGAAGTTTCATGAAAAGAATTACCCAACCCATGACCTTGAGTTGGTCGTGGTGGTGTTTGCATTGAAGATATGGCGGCATTACTTGTATGGGGGCCACATGGATGTATTAATGGATCACAAGAGCTTGCAATCTGTGTTCACGTAGAAAGACCTCAATATTCAGCAAAGGAGGTGGTTGGAGATATTTAAGGACTATGATATGAGTGTTCTTTACCACCCGTGTAAGGCTAATGTGGTAGCAGACGCACTTAGTAGACTCTTTATGGAGAGTGTGTCCCACATGGATGAGGGAAAGAAAGAGTTGGTGAAAGATGTCCATCGGCTTGCAAAGTTTGAAGTTAGATTGGTCGACTTGATCGGTGGCGGCGTTGTTGTGAAAAATGAATCAGAATCGTCTTTGGTGACGGATGTGAAGGCCAGGCAAGATGAGGATCCAATTCTAGTAAAGTTGAAGGAAGTTGTTGGAAGTCAGAAGGTGGAGGTCTTCTCCCAAGGGGAAGATGGGGTGCTGCGGTACCAGAGCCATCTATGTGTTCCAGATGTTGATGATTTGAGGAACCGAATATTGCATGAGGCACATGGATCCAGGTATTTCATCCATCCGGGTGCCACCAAGATCTATCATGACTTGCGGGAAATATATTGGTGGAAAGGTATGAAGAAGGATATTGCTGAACTCGTAGCTAAGTGCCTAAACTGTCAGTAACTAAAAGTTGAGCATCAAAGGCCGGGAGGCGCACTTCAAGATATAACCATTACCACTTGGAAGTGGGAAGAGATTAACATGGATTTAATTATAGGCCTACCTCATACTCGCCGACACTATGATTCCATTTGGGTGGTGGTTGACAGGTTGACCAACACTACACACTTTCTACCGGTCAAAACCATAGATTCAGCGGATGATAATACCAAATTGTATATTCGGGAGTTGGTTCGACTTCATGGAGTTCCCTTGTCTATTATTTCAGACCGAGGTACTCAGTTTACCTCTCAATTTTGGCGGTCTTTCCAAAAAGGGCTTGGGACTTAGGTTAAGCTCAGCATCGCATTTCATCCGCAAATGGATGGTCAGGCGGAATGGACAATCTAGACTCCTCAGGGCAATGTTGAGGGCATATATGATGGATTTAAAGGGTAGTTGGGATGATTGCCTGCCCTTGATCTAGTTTGCTTAAAATAACATCTATCACTCCAGTATCCAAATGGTACCATTCGAGGCTCTTTACGGGTGGAGGTGTAGGTCATCCATCGGATGGTTTGAGGTTGGTGAGGCAGCTATGATAGAGCCAGACACAGTTCACGAAGCTATTGTGAAGGTTCAGTCTATAAGGGATAGGCTGAAAACTGTTCAAAGTCGTCAAAAGTCATATGCGGATGTGAGAAAAAGAGATTTGGAGTTTGAGGTTGATGATTGGGTAATTCTAAAGGTATCTCCCATGAAGGGAGTCATGCGGTTCGGAAAGAAAGGAAAACTCAGTCCCCGCTATATTGGTCCTTAACGGGTTATGAGAAAAGTTGGTATGGTAGCATATGAGTTGGACTTTCCATCAGAGTTATCTTCAGTTCATCCTGTCTTTCATGTATTTCTCTTGAAAAAGTTCTTGGGTGACCCATATTTAGTTTTCCCGATGGAAAGTGTTGGCGTGGGAGATAGCCTCAATTATGAGAAAATTCCAGTTGCGATCTTTGATCCTCAGGTTCGAAGGCTGAGGAACAAAGAAATATCTTTGGTGAAGGTGTTTTGGAGAAACAAGCATGTTTAGGGAGCTATGAGGGAAGCTGAAGCGGCTATGATGGCTAAATACCCCCACTACTTCCCTACCGGCTCAGTTCCAGTTTGAGGTATCAGTTTTTTCCCTAATTGTCTAATCAGTTTCCATGTTCAGTTCATGTGCGGAAGTTTAAATTATGTTGTGATAAATGTATGTGATTTCTGAATTTAATTCAGCTATGTAGTTCTTTTCTGAGGTAGTCATTCCGTTAATTTTTTGTTTAAATAATCTGTATTTGCATATGATAATTGCATGTTTCCGCGTTTTCTGTGTGTTTCTAACATTCGAGGATGAATGTCTCCAAGGGGGAGATATTGTTATACCCCGGAAGCTAAAATCTCAGACCTGAGTGTTGAAAGGGGAAATTTGTGAAATTGATGTTGTAGGCACAGGACGAGTCATTGGATGACTCGTGAGGAGACCCTACGAGTCGTCAGGTGGCTCGTGGGGAGGCCAGGGGGAAATAAAGGATTGAGGTCCCCACGAGTGAGGTAACGACTCGTGGTCAGTCACCAAGAGTCTTCATGTCAATCATGGGGTGGTGTGGGAAAATACATGGAGAAGGAACCAGTGTACCTAATGGAAGGGACCCCATGAGTCATGGACTGTCCCAACGACTCGTGAGGTGAGTCGTGATCAAGCAAGGTGAGTTCCATTCGATGCTAAGGTGGTGTGCATGACAGAAGGTGACCACAAGTCGTGGTCTTGAGGAACAAGTCGTTAAGTCCCCATGAGCCTCAACAGACCTATTATCTAGTGCACCCGACGAGCGATATAATGAGTCGTTTGGGCTAGTGATGATCCGTCAGGTCGTCCGTTAGGACCACCTGGCAGTGTTTCCCTATGAATTCAGTAAGGGTCTTTTCATAATTCCTAAGTTCCTAAGACCTATACTACATCATTTGAGGATCGTTTTGCAGGGTTTTAAGAGGGGAAAACCTATTCTAAGCTAGTTCATTCCATGCATGCAAACTTGAGAGCTTGAAGGGAGAATTTAGAGCAAGTTTTGAAAGTTTCCAATTGGAGTCTCAGCTAGGCAATTAGAGGGTGTTAGAATTCACCATTTCCAAGTATGTAAGACTATGAGTGGGTGTTTCCTTCCACACCCATGCCCAATTTCTTTCAAAACATGATGAACTGTCTGTGATGAAGTATGGGTTTCTACCCAATTGCATGATTTTCAATCTCTATACATGGGTATGATTAAATTATAATTATATTGATGAATTGTGAAGCTTGGGCAGATTTTAAATTGTTTTCAATTCAAATTGTGATTTCTAAATTATGAAATTGAATGCCCATGGATGAGAAGTTCATGAAAGAAGAGGATGATGTTGAATGTATGATGATGATGAGATTAAATGATGAAAAGCATGTTTCTAAAGCTACCCATGATTTTGATGTTGTTTTCAAAATGAAATGAGTAGATCCTAGTATGATAAAGCTTTGGGCAATGTCCGCATGTTGATTTTATGTGATAATTTTCCCGACATAAAATTACCACATTGTTTGAAGTGAAGTTTCCCAATTTTTCATAAATTCTAGCTTGTGGTATGTTGTGTCAAATATTTCTTAATGTAGCTTACTAGATGATTTGGAGTAGATGCTCCCAACCTATGATTGATCTTGTGGTATGTTTGGAAATAAAGCTTCTCATATGCATGAATTCATAATTGAGATGTGTTTCATTATTGAGCTTTGTCAAAGGACAATGTTGAGCTTCATTTTCATATGATGCCGAGTCTATGCATGATTTTTTTATTGAGCTTTATCAATAGACAATGTTGAGCTTCGTTTCATACGATGTTGAGTTATGCATGATTTCATACTTTGCTTTGTCATTAGACGATGTTGAGCTTCGACAATAGAGTGTTGAGCTTCGTTATATATGATGTTGAGCATTGCATGTTTTGGGAGAAGAGTCTAGCACCGCGCGGGTTAAGGGTCGACTACCCTGTGCCCCAGAACTACGCGCCAATGTAGGTTGATACTATTATATTATTGGGACCTTCCTTGTGAGCTATCCCCAGCCCGATTGGCCCTTCAGCTTGATACTAATATCATGGTTGTGACCTTAGCCCTGGCAAGGTTTTGGATGGCTCTGCCCACTTGAGTGCAATAGTAGGGACCACATAAGCTCTATTGTGGTATATCGGTTAAGTGACGAGTCTCCCACTGTCTATACTATTCAGATTTGTATATGCATTATTAATGGAAGTTATCTTACGCTTGCATGTTCTAAAAGTAAGGTTTGACTCATTGTTTAGTTTTTAAAATAAATGTCATATTTAAGCTTGAGTAATTTGAGTCAGTCATGATGTTTTAAATCTATGCATGATCATGTTATGATGAGATTTTGATTACAAAAGAATGAATGTATGCCCTTCCTCTCATGTTGAAAGCTTATGATATATATTAAATGTTTTAAACAATTTACTTTACTAAAGCTGTTTTACTTACCTTTCATACTCGATACGTTTTAATGTACTGACCCCATACTTTCTATGCTACATTGTTTCATGATGCAGGATCCGTTTCCCAGGTTCAGCCCCGTTCGTAATCGCTTATCAGAGTTAGCACCTGTGTGAGTAATGAGTCCTCATCTTTCGAGGACTAGACTTCAGTTTCATATCGTATTTCAGTTTTAAGATTTTGTGGTGTTAGTTGAGGTCCTATCCCATCAACTCTTCTAGAATAGAGGCTTTCGGAGTTATGCATGTATAGCTTCGGATATTATTCTGATGTGCTGTTGTATGAGACTTCCGCTAAGTTTATAATTATGCTTTCTTCATGTTATTAAATGAGTTAGTTGAATTCTTATGTCATGGGTCGACTTGGGATCTCTTGAGGTCCCTTGTCCCGTGTCTATGATCCGGGTCTATGCTTGAGTCATGACACGAGCCTACATCAGAACCCACAATTCCTAAATGATCTTCAATGCAGCTACTCTACATTTATGGCGAATTACAAGAAGGGCAAGCCTATGGTTTAAGAGTATGCATGAACACTTATTTTGGGAGAGTGAGTTAATGGTCTCGCCAACACAATCCCTTGTGAGTGTGTAATGATTTCATGACAAAAAGAATAAGGATTATTTTTTCGGTGAGTGGTATCATCCCTTTTTGAGGACACAAGTGCATTTGAACAATAATTTGAGAAAAGGGCATTGGTAGCATAAATTCTAAGGAAAACTTTGAATGTGCATTGATTATGATGGGAGATTCTATGTGTGTTTCATGAATGAGTAATGCCTTTTTTTAACTAAAGGGTTTCCCTCACTTGAGCCTTGTTGATGGAAAGTGGTAGCTGATTGAAATATCTTCATTGTCGTCATTTGGGGTATGTACCTCTCTTTTTGGTGAAGTTTAGTGAGCATCTTTGGGTGTCATAGTGCGGGTGATTGGTGATGTTCAATGTTGTGCATAAATGGCATGTTTTTCAATGATCGAGGATTACATTAGTTGAGGACAAGCAATGATTTAAGTTTGGGGGTTTGATGAGTTGGTAATTTACCAACTCATTAGACTCTAAAACTTGCATTTTTGCTTAGTTCTTGAGTAAATTATATGGATTTTATGCTCTTTTTGTCTTTGTGGTATGCAAATGCCCAAATGTGTAAAAAAGAGCAAAATTAGAGAAAAAAGAAGGAAATGAGAGCAAAGCGGTGTATCACCGATGAAAACCAGTGAAACGCCGGACAGTGGACCATCAACGCTGCTTCAAAGAAAAAAACTGCCATTGGCGAAAGATGAATCGCAAACGGCGAGTTGCCGGATCAATCACCGAATCATTAGCCAAGTTTCTGGAACGAGGGATAAAACCTCGACGGTTTGCGGAATGAGATGGGTGAAATGGCGTACGTGCTGCCGAATGTTTGGTGCTTCTAGCAACTACACGCAAGTGCACGTGGTCGAACAAGTAGTAAAATGGCTAAAGTAAGCCAAGTATCGATCCCACAGGGACTGAACCAAGGTAA
>JACEIK010001691.1:132256-179489 GCA_018107945.1 Datura stramonium | reverse complement strand
TATCACAGAAATGTAGATTAAGGTTCATGATTCTTAAATTGGATAGGAGTCGAAAGTTCCAATCCATAGGCAATAATTCTTGACTAGCAACCAAAGAAAAGATTAGCTGAATGAAATTGATAAATTACTTCCCTGCATGTTTTTTTTAACCTCAGCTTGCTCATTACTGTTGTTCAGACTCAAACTATAATCTTGCTTAGATTTTTATCACTTAGTAAACTCAACTCTCAAAATATTGTTTATTTGGTTGTCTGCATTCATAAAGATAGAGTTCACTGATGCTTAAGTTAATTAGTACCGTAGTTCAGTCCCTATGGGATCGATAGTTGGCTTTAATTAAGCCACTTTATTACTTGTTCTACCACGTGCACTTGCGAGTAGTCAACATAGCACCGAACATGAGAAGCCCTCCACTTTCTGATTCTGAATGGCTTCCTTCATCTTTACCAAAACCAGATCCTCGTCTTGTCTAGCTTTGACCTTGGTCACCAAGGAAGATTCTAATCCATTCTGAACAATGACACCTCGAGTTGTCAAGTAAACAAGATGAACTCCTAGTCATGCAAGCTGATACACATCCTTTACTAGCTCCTTCCTCTCCTTATCTACATGGAACACACTCTCCATAGAAAGTCTCTAAGAGTGTCTGTCACCATATTTTCCTTTCCCAGATGATAAAGAACACTCATATCATAATCTTTCAGAAGCTCCAACCACCTCCTATGACGTAGATTCAGATCTTTTTGGATAAACACATACTATAGGCTTTTGTGGTCCATAAACACATCCATATGGACCCGCGTACAGATAGTGTCTCCAAATCTTCAAGGAAAATACTACCGTTTCCAACTCGAGGTCGTGAGTCGGATAGTTCTTTTCATGGACTTTCAGCTGCCTGGAAGCATAGTCTATAACCTTATCGTGCTGCATGAGTACACAACCAAGATCCATCCTCGAAGCATCACAATATACCACAAACCCATTGATACCCTCAGGTAGGGTCAACACTGGTTCTGAGGTGAGTCGAGTCTTCAACTCTTTGAAGCTCTTCTCACAAGCCTCTGACTATTGAAACTTCATTTTCTTCTGGTCAACTTTGTCAGTGGTGCTGTAATGGACGAAAACCCTTCCACAAACCTCCGATAATAACCAGCTAAACCAAAGAAACTCCTGATATCCGAAGAACTAACTTGTATAGGCCAATTTTTCACCGCTTCTATCTTTTGAGAGTCCACCTATATACCCTCGCTTGAGACAACATGACTCAAAAATTCCATTGAGTTTAACAAAAACTCACATTTGCTAAACTTAGCATACAACTGGTGATCCTTAAGAGTTTGTATCACCACCCTCAAATGAGTGGCATGCTCTTCTTCGCTCCGAGAGTATATGAGATTATCGTCTATGAACATAATGACGAACATGTCCAAGTATGGCTTAAAAACCCTGTTCATCAAATCCATAAAAGTTGTAGGAGCATTCATTAGTCCAAAAGAAATAACTGCAAACCCATAGTGACTATACCGAATCCTGAAGGTTGTCTTTGGAATATCACTCTTTATACCCTAAGCTGATGATACCCGGATCTGAGGTTTATCTTCGAAAAGCACTTAGCACCCTGAAGCTGGTCAAACAAATCATCAATCCTGGGGAAGGGATACCTATTCTTGATGATAAATTTGTTCAATTGTGGATAATCAATGCATATTCAAAGGGAACCATCCTTCTTCCGGATGAAGAGAACTGGTGCACCTGATGGGGATTTGCTAGGTCTGATGAAACCCTTGTCTAAAAGGTCTTTCAACTGCTCCTTCAACTCCTTTAGCTCAGCTGGAGCCATTTTGTAATGAGGAATAGATATAGGCTACGTATTAGGAAGTAGGTCAACGCAAAAATTGATCTCCCGCTCGGGAGGAATTCCTAGTAAATCATCTGGAAACACTTCTAGATATTTGCACACTATAGGAACTGACTGGATAGTCGGGGTTGTGGATGTACCATCCTTAACCCTAATTAGATGGTACACGCACCCCTTAGAAATCATCTTTCTGGCCTTAAGGTAGGAAATGAAGCGACCTATAGGCATAGTTGAACTACCCTTCCACTCTAGGACTGGCTCACGTGGAAATATGAACTCTACTGCACGGGTTCTACAATTGACTAAGGCATAACATGCATGTAGCCAATCCATGCTGAAGATAACATCAAAATCGATCATGGCTAGTTATACTATATCTTCTGAGGAGATTTTCTAAAGAACTTTGATAGGAAATTTATATATATCCATTGAGTTATAACTGAATCACCAACTAAAAGGGAGACTGAGAAGGGTTCTGATAGGATTTCGAGACTGACTCCAAAACTACTAGCGACATAAGACATTACAAAAGATAAAGTAGCCCCTGGATATAACAATGCATATACATAAAGGTGGAATACTCGTAACACACCAGTGATTACATCTGGGTAGACCTCCTGCTCCTAACAAGATGCTAGGGCATAGAATCTATTTTGGCACTGACCACCACCCGCACTAGCAGATGCTCCCTTCCGAGCTGGGCGTGCTGGTGGAGCTGCTGAATTGGAGGTTGGGCCTCGGCCACTATCATGGCCCTGTCTAGCCGCTGGACAATCTCTGAGCATATGTCCGGGGTTCCCACACCCGAAACAAGTACCTGAACATGTCAAACACTAACCGTGTGTCTCTGACTACACCTGTCACACTCTAGAATGTTGGACTCTGCGAGCCTTCTACCATGACCTATAGAGCCTGATGCTCGTCCCCTCTGGTCGGACCTAGATTTGGATGGCACACTCATAGCCAACGATGCTGGGGCTGAAGATCTCTGGTGGGACTACTGATTGTTCCCACCACTAGGTCTCTGCTGGGAGAATCCAAAGTTATTATTCCTGGCCCTCTTGGCCTCTCTCTCTCGCTCACTCACCTATACCGCCTCTATCTGCTGGGCGTACAAAACTATCAGAGGAAAGTCAATGTCCTGATGAACCATTTCAGTCCGGAAATCCTTGACCAAATAGTCTGTTAGACCATGCATGAACTGACTCACTCGAGCTCTCTAGTCTATCACTATCTCAGGTGCATACCTGGACAGGCGAGTGAAGTCCAAGGCAAACACCTGAACAATAATCCTTCCTTGCTTCAGGTTTACAAACTCGGCTACTTTAATCTCCCTCATCTCATGAGGGACGAATCGATCTAGAAATGCTATATGAAACTCATCCCAATCAATGGGGACTGCTTCAACTGCCTTGCTATCCTTCCATTGCTTGAACCAGATGTGTGCAGCCCCTTTCAACTGATACAAGGCTAGATCCGCGCACTCCTTCCCAGTCACCCCCATAATTTGGGTGATCTTCAAAACCTCATCAATAAACTCATGTGGATCCTCATCCAACTTTGAATGAAGAAACTCCAGAGGGTTCATCCTCAAAAAATCGCTAACTCTCACCGCTGCTGCATTCCCATTCTGAGGGACATGTGCTACCACCTGTTGCTTGACCTAGGCAGTCAAAGCCTAAGCTAGCATCTATATGGCTGCCCTAAACTCTACGTGGGCAACCTGCTCGTGTACATGCTCCTCTGGTGCTGGTAGGGCCTGTTGGTGCCCATCTCCGTTGCCATTCTCATGGCCATTTCTATTTCCATTTGTTCTTCCATTAACTCGATGAGGAGGCATGATTCTACAAATGCGTATAGCAAAAGTTAGAAGTATAGAGAAATTTCATCGCACGACTTAGATCAGGAAAGAAGGGAACATTTCCTAAAAGGTTTCGTAGCCTCTTCGTCATAAGTATGGAATGCTTCACAACCATGAAAAAGACTCTACTTAACGTGGCTTTTAAACACCCTAGGTCACTTCAAAACCTAATGCTCTGATACCAAGTTTGTCACGACCCGAATATAGGCCCTAATCGAGACACAGGACAAAGAACCCTGAGAGGCTCCAAGTCGACCCATGGCATGAACATGATGTCTAAACTCAACATAATCAAGCAGAGGTCTAACGTATATAACATAGCGGAAGTCTGAAAACATCATAACATCTGAATACATAACATAACTCTGAAAACTGAATACATGTTATGTCTGATTAGCCTCTACTATCAACGACTTGATGGGAAAAGACTCCAACTAACTTACTACAGTATGAAATTGAAAAAATATCAAATACAACTAATAAAAGGCCCTCAGAAGATGAGGACTCACCAACTGAGATCGGGAGATGCTAATATTGAGAGTCTGGCAAATGGCGGGACTGAGCCTGTACCATCAAATGATACAACATAGAGTATGCGGTCAGTACATGGAATATACCGAGTATGCAAGGTAAGTAAAACCACTAAGTAAAATCAATGATTATGCACAACATAAAACATTTCATCATAAGAGTCTGAGAGTAAGGCTTATATGCTATTATCTTCAAACATGGCCTAAACATATCTGAATAGAATGACCCAAAGTTGAAAACTGATAATCATAAGTAAGATTGAACATTGGGTCAAACCTACTGAAAAAATAATATCATGACTGATGAACATACATAACTAAAATCATGAGGAACAATGGGTGACTCGTCTTATAACCGACATTACCACGATAGAGCTTATGTGGTCCCGACTATTACACTCATTGGGAAGAGTCATCCAAAGCCTTTTCAGGTCTAGGGACGCTACCATGAGATCGATATCAAGCTAAAGGCCCCTTGGGGGAAAGGGAAGCTCACAAGGGAGGTCCCAAATAATCTGAACATACCTACATTGGCATGTAGTTCTGAAAAATAGGGTTGACTAACCTTTAGCCTACTCGGTGCTAGACACTACTCTAAAAATATGCATATACTCTCCATCATTTTTTAATGTAGCTGAACAATCGTTTATTGACGAAGCTGACTCAAAACATACATGAATAATCTGAAATTATAACATGAGGAGCCTTGTGCTCAAACATACCACAAGCTAAAAATAGTGGGAATCTAGACTCCAAAATCATGTGGTAAGCTAATACATGAGCTTTAGATAAATCATGAAACATACTTTGATCATATGGGATTTCCTATTACGTAAACAATCTTGACATAGACTTAATCATTCAAAAACATGAACATGGACATTGGTAAATTCGAAGTCATACTTTCATCATATACATCTCGTCATTCTTGTACATATATCGTAAATCTCAACTTTCATGTACTTTCATGTACTTCCATGGGTGGGCATCATAATTTTATAAAAACTTGAAAACATAATCTATAATTGAAAACATTGTAACATATGCCCATGAATCATAATTCAACATTAGAAGCATGTACAGATCATACCCATGATTAATACTTAGAAAATTCACATGTTGGGTTAAAACCTCATAGATTCATCAACTAGAATTTTCATGAAATTTAAGAGGGATTGGGCATGGGTGTGGATTAATATACCCATTCATAACCCTATATAACTGGAAGAATCTGATTATATAAACCCTCTTGAAAACCTAATGAAATTTGGGGAAGAACTTGATGAATCTAAGCTTGATCACCCTTGGAAACCACTAAGTTTGCATGCATGCAGCAGGATGGGTTAGAATGAGCTTAACCCTCTTAAAACACCCTTTTTTGAATTTAAAATGACATAGTATAGGTCTTAGGAAATTAGGAATTACGGAAAAGCCCTTATAAAGTCGCAAGAAAATGCACATTGCCAATCCCCACGAGGGACTAGATGATTTGTGGCGTAAGGGAATGAGTTGTGGTCAGCCTTCTGTGGCCCATACTGGAGTTCACACCTCTGAGGGTCACCACTAGGAACACCATGACTCATGGTGTACCCAACGACTTGTGGTGACCAAGTCGTGGCCTACACTATCCAAACTTCCAACCTCCAAATAAACTCCTCACCGCGTCTGACATAAAAAATCGTGGTGTTGACCATGACTCGTTGTCACACTCATGGTCACCCCAAAAATATAAAAATTCAACCAAGTCTTCCCTTCTCTCCACGAGTCACTTAACGACTCATGGTGAACCTCACGGAGTCACTGGACGACTAGTCCTATGACCTGGTGCAGAAAATTCTATTTTCTCCATTTCAACTCTCGGGTCTAATCTTAGGGTTTTCAGGATATTACATCTAAGAAACATCACATAGCTCCTCTGAGCAATCCTTAGCCCTGTAGGCAATGACACAGTTAGTAACCCTGAGGTTGGACTACTGAAGGTTATACTAAATGGGGTCAATCTTGACAGAAGTACTACATTTTAGTCTCAATCTAGCCACTCAAAAGTTGTATCTGTCTCCTTAGGCCTAAGGTGACCACTACTCGCCCCTAGAATAGTCTATATAGCTGCCAACATGCACACCTCATATGCCTACACCTGACAATAGGGTCTTGGAAATCATTATAATCTCTAACGGTCTAGACAGAATAGGTTAAGATCTGGAGTGGCCTAAGCGATACTTTGAAGGCTATGCCCAGATTCTCAAGGANCATTATAATCTCTAACGGTCTAGACAGAATAGGTTAAGATCTGGAGTGGCCTAAGCGATACTTTGAAGGCTATGCTTGGACAATGATATATCATAAGCAAACACTAAGGTCGTAGATGACAAACTATTTAGTTCCTCCGCTCAGAACAACTGTGGGGTTGCTACTAATCAGACACGCTCCTAAGCAGTCAGCCCTAACTATCCACAAGTAGCTTACTATAACTCTTAGCCTGGAAGTAACTCTGTGATACTCTGCTCCTAGTCCTTTTAGACCTTAACTTAGTCTATCCAGATTTCATATAGCTCCTATGGGTGATTCATAGCCTCCTAGGCAGGTATGTCTAGACCTAGTCCTTCGCGACAACTTGCACCTGGGCACCTATAAGAGTATCTTAGGACGTTGGTCTCACATCTAGCTACTAATAAGGTTTCCTCCTTAAGGTATAGACTAGTTTATAAGACTTTTAACAACTGGGGCGGCTTTCCTGAGCGACCTATACGGCAAGCACTAGGTCGGCTAAAGCTAATGGTCACTGATAGTAGCCAATCATATGGCAAGCTGTCGCTCAGTTCGTTAGGCAACCCTGATGCCATCAACTCGATGATCCAACCATCCCATCCAAATTCTAGTCCTGAAGAAGTCAAGGTATGCCAATGGACTCTAGGCAAGATTTACTGACAATATAGGCGTCAAAATGATAGTTATATCACTCGGTTATGCCCTATGTTGTCTAACTTACCATTTCAGGCCCAACAACTAACCATAAACTTCTAAGGCTTTGGCATGATAGAAAAACATCGAAATACCTCTAAATAGTAAACAGGTGAATGGGGAACTCTCTATAGAGCGCTCAACGTTCGTCACACTTCACCTACCCTTTCCCAACTAGGGATACTATGGTATAATCTCAATACATCTTATAGTATCTAACCACAACATACATAATCATTATCTACTAGAAGAAACTAATCAAAACATATAAGATCATTATCTACCTTTGAGGGCATAGGTCATATCACTATACATCAAGAATAACTTGCTGAAGAGATACCCAAAATAGTTTCAACCTGCAACCGATAATTCCACCAAATTGTAGTCCTTAATCTGAAAGACTATTTTCAGTAATAGGAATGGATAATAACGATATCTTTCAAAGAACATTTACTACAATTCAACCTTGTTTAATACGGCTGAAAACTCACAAATTCTCGAGAGTGTAGAAGGTAGAAGTGCTTACCTATCACTTGCAGCCACTTAGGACTCAATTAGAAGTGATTCCGACAACTTTTACTCAACGGGATTTTGGTACTCCGAGTGAATTTCTAAGAAATAACTCCGCAGGAGCATTCCTCGTAGTCCTGAAACTCGTTATCCAAGACAAATTTGCATTTGAATGGAGTTTAATGATGTAATTTGATTAAAAAAGCTGATGAAAGGTTGAGAGAAAGCCGTGCCGAAGGTATGATTTTTGGGAAATATTAAAATGAAATGAGACTTGAACTTAAAACACATATATAGGAGGCGATATAGGGGGTCCGTAGCGCGCTCCCCATTACGCCAGGGCTGAGGCGTGATGCACCGCTCCTTGCACCGAGGTGGGGTATGTGGCGCGGAACCCCTTACGCCTTTCCTCTGGGTTCGGCCTCCTACTCGATCAGTTTTATACTCATGTGGTCCTCCATCGAGCCTTCCCCCGTATGCGTCATACTCCAAAACTCTCAACATACGTACGTACGCATCGGCTGAATGATATAAACTTACGGGGTGTAACAATTCCTCTCTCAAATTCATCAATATAAGAAATGGAACACAATAAGTAAGGCACACTCACACTCACAAATGATGTAATGCAGATATGCAACATACCATAGGCTTGCCCTTCATGTACACTAAGACTACCTAATTTCTTCAAGAGATTAAGATCAAAAGGAGTTTTCTTTGTTGTAATGTCGACTAAGGGACGGGTAGGATTGATATATCATTTTATAGTGACTACCACCCTAAGCACTTTTAAGACATATTTTTCTTTACTTTTCCACCACCTCTTTCCTTGCTTGTTCACATTTCATCTACTCACCCCATGCCCCATTTTTCACTACTTGACTGCTAGTATTCTAACCCTAGAATAACTTAGGATTTTGCAACTAAAGCTCTCTTTTTCAATTCCCTAGAAGCAAGTAGACAACACAAATTTTTTTGGGCACCCCTACTTCTCACTTTTCTTTCCTTACCACAACTTCTCTTTTTCCCTGAACATTAAACTTCGGAGGACCTTTACTTTCAAATCTCAAAGTACCTAATACTACTTTGGATCAATAAGTCTTAGGTCTCATAAAAAAAGGGATTAAGCTACTATTGAGGATGAGATAGGATAAGGCTTTTAAGCTCAAAGGGGGTAACTAGGGAGAATGACTAGAAAGGTAAACAATTAGAGGAAAAAAATGGCTTCTTCAAAGAAATACCTTGATCATCTCTCGACTTCCTATCATCTAGTTATCCGACATACACTATGTTAAGTTCCAAATGCTACATTATATACATACAAAACAATTCAGCTCACCTCTCATGGCAACAAGAATCTAATCAGTTTCTACAGCTACACATTCACACAATCATATTTAATGACAAGTTTATTCATTATTAAGCACTAAGGATATGTGGAGTCAAATTAAAGAGATATGTATGTCTCTCATGGATACTCACTCATGCAATCAAGATGACCACTCTATTTACTCTAGCATAGCAGCTAAGCATAATATGAACAAGCATACAAGTGGATGACCTACGACTCAATCCTAAAAAAATATGACGAAACTTCCCTTAGGACAGTCGACATCCATCTATCATAGGGAAACGTCATTAATATACAACAAAAAACAAAAACAAAAATTACCCGGTTCAAAGGGCTCCCTTTTGGAAAAAAACTGAGGCCATAAGAAAAATCGAAGGGTGGACGAAACATGTCATTTTCAAAAAAATTTTGACAAAACTTGATGGTATGCTCACCCTTAATCTCAAAATTTTGGGATACATACCCTCACCCCACACTTAATATCATGCTTTGTCTCCAGAGCATCTAAAAAGTAAAAATCATACAAGGGTGATAAATACTCCCTGAGGCCCTCTAGGGCCTAGCTAGCAACAAGTATCTTGGATTCATGGGTCGCACGACCCCACACATAAGCTCAAGACGTGCTACTTAACTTTGTTTTTTGGGTACTCAGACATCCCCTGCTCTACCCACAAAACAAAAAACACAGAAGTGACACTATATATAAACAAAATAAAAAAAAAATATTATTACAAGTTGGGTTTCCTCCCAACAATCGGCTTATTTAATGTTGCAACATGACGCCATCAGGTTTTACCACTTTTACTTCCACTTTGAGCTTATGAATTTCACCCCTAGTTTCTTTTCCAATTTTTTGTTATGTTCAAGGGGCGGTGGTGTAAACATGAAAGGACCAAGAAATAGATGTTGCATCTTATACTTCTTGACCCTTGAATGAGAGATGTCGTAATGTGTCTTTCGCATAATAAATTTTAGAATATAGGGTTGTTGTTCCTCATCTACACATTTCTCCATAGGCTTGGATGGCTTTATTCTAGGCTGCCACCCAAACACAATATCAAAAAGTGTTTAGAATGAGGACCAATACGGCTTAACTCCAGTTTTACATTATGCTCGACATCCTCACTTTTATCCGCCTCCTCAACATCGGCATCCACTAATAAAGGGGATCATCCTTTTAAAGGCTCCTCCCTGTTCAGTAAGTTAGTCCCTCATTACTTCCATATGCACCACGATCATTTTTTCCATATCGCTCATTTGAGCATGACATTCTCCTCTTCATTATTCCTGTAAACATCAAAAACAACTGGAGGATCGTAATAAGGGCTTGGGGAAGAGGATAAAAATGTGGTCAACTACTCCAATGGTCATCCAGACCACTACATACACTGCAAGTATGACAGTGTTACCACAAGTGGGGTCCTCCACAATTCAGACAAGAATCACCTAGATATGAATACCCAACATTCAACTCATTTATATACCAAGATGCCATGTTAAGAAGAGTGGTATAATACTAAAACAATGAAAAATAAAAATCTATACAATATATACAGAATAGAAAAATAAAATTCTAACCTACAAATGATTAAACATATTCAAGTCCCTGGCAATGGCACCAAAAATATGATGTAGCCCAAGCGCACGCAAGCGGTGAAGTAATATAGGATTGTTAAGTCTAGATATCATATCCACAGAAACTTGTCAATTTAATCGTTATAAGGTTTTCACTTTATTTTCACTAATCTAAGAAACAAATAAAATGAAGATTGGTTTGGAAAATTAAAATACTAAACCTTCAAATATAAAAATTAACCAAAACAATTGCATGCTTGATTGTATTTCAATAATGATGACAGACTAGGGCAATGGCAGTTGATTGGTTTCAAGTTGAGTTTTCCAGACATAATTAAACTAGCATGATTCTTCCTACGGTTGTTAGTTGCAAGTTACTATCCCTGTCTTGCCACGATCCCTAGTATCCAAGAACTATTTCATGAATCCTAAAGCCTATATCTCTATGGTCGATAATGAAATGGCGATTATACCTACTTGTATTTCAACTAAACGTGGTTGAAGGGTATATCCCTATCCTCAGCAATAACTTCTACCCTATCACCAATGGGTTCAAGGGTCTTTGAATTTTTGTTCTGTATTTATTTTTAACCCTTTCAATTCCCTTTTCCAAGTTCAATCGAAATCCAACGGATTACTTACAAGGTGATCAATCTCATAAATAAAAAATTAATACAAATAAATACAAAAAACCATAAAAGAAGAATTAAAACTAAGTTTATTTAGTCTGTCAAGCAATCAACCATTCACCATGGCCACACTTCTAGAATATGAATTTAGCAACTCATAGAAAAATGGAAAAACAAACACTTAGTCATCATTATACGAAAATATGAAGTAAAGAAGAGAAACCCTAGTTGTAGAACCTTGTCTTCCTTCCAAACGACTTACAATCTTTCATGAATAAACTGTAGAATAAAAATGCATAAAGATTGCTTTAAAGAAGTCCAAAACTACTTAACAAATGATATAATGTTTATATTTATACATGAGCCTTCAAATGACCTTTCTGCCCTTGATGACTTGGCCTTAAAATCAGCATTTTTTACCACTGAGTGGCTCTGGCGTGCATCCCCTTCTATCTCATCACAAACATAGTCAAATTTTCAGAAATTTCAACTCTAGATAGGGTCCGGCGCTCCACCCCCTTCATCTCGCCAAACTATTCGTCAAATTTCTCTATGTCTGGACACCTCTGGCATGGGGAGCCACTCATCTCGCCAAATTTTTAAAGTGCAATTCTCTGAAGTTTGAGGGCTAGCGAAGCGCACGAGCCATGGCACCAGACTGAGATTCTTGTTCTTTGATGTTTGGGACTTGGTGCGGGGCGCCAACCATAGAACCAAACCGATTAGATCGTCCAATTTTCATTTCTTCCATCATTTTGAGCCTATTTTTGTGTAGTTATTTCTCAAATCATTTGTTAATACATAAAACACACACATACATGAATTTAAGCATAAATTAAGGATTATGAACTCAAAACATGATCAAATATGGATAAAAACATGGCAAATGGGTATAAAAATATGCCCAGCATCTTGCACCAACATTGGTGCATTTTAGTCTTAAGCACATGTGTTGGGCGTGCAACACCAGTCATAGCCCAAGGCCAACTTTCATGAAATCCTCTTCTTCACACCTTGAGTCATTTTTGGGTCTTTTTACCTTAGTTTCCTGCTCAAAGCATCTAGAAATATTCATTTTCTAACAAGACACATGAAAACATCAATTCATACAATTCATAGGGATTATGAACTCAAAACAAGGAAAATGTGGGTAAAAACATGGCAAATGGGCATAAGATTACGCCCAACATCAATGATTTAGAGAAGAAGCAAGGACCAACGTGTGAATCAATGGTCCGTAATGTTGGTAATGGGTTCTACCGATTGGAATTTTAATTTGGCAGTCCAGGGGTATTGTAGAAGCCTATTCTTTTAGCTTCTAAATGACATCATTTTAAGCTTCCCAAAGGGATGAGTAAGGGGTTATACCGTAACACCTTGAGTCTCGAAGTGGCTCCTTGAAGGAAAAAGAACTGAAATTTGTAAATCTGATGTAGGTGTGATAGTGGGACAGATGGTCCTTCAGGTGGTCAACATACCATCACCTTTGGCATCGCGGCTTTGATGAAAAGGATGATGGCCGTCAGCCTAGTGATGGACCGTCACATGTTCCATCGCGATTGGGTCTCGGTGTTCTAGGTATGATGAAAAATTCAACAGACTATCAAAGGAGTGACGGCTCGTCATTTCTACCATTGAAAATGAGGGAGTCTGGATCCTAGACCCTACTGGTTAGGGATGAACATATGGGCGATGGACCATTAGTGTGTGAAGGCCCGTCACTGCCACTGTCCAGCCATTCAGTGACTCAGTCCAGTCAATTTTCTAGGATTAGTTTTCTCATTCCCTAAGCTACTAACCCATAAGTGAAGTCATTTTGGGCTTCTTAAAGAGTGTATTAAAAGGTTTAATCAAGTCTAAGTCCTCATTCTTTCAAAATAACAGTAGATTGCTGATCCTCTGATCAAGGCTAGGGTTCTTCGTCAAATCTCTTCAAATCTTTCTTGGGTTTTCAAGACAAGTCTAGGAGTCAATTACCTAGGTTTGTAGAGATGTGAATGGGGGAAATTCTTCCATCCTCATGCCCAATTTCATCCCTAATCTATGATTTTAAGTCTCCAATCATGCTATGCTAAAATGCAATGGTTTAACCCAATTCCATGAAATTATCCATGTTATCTCAATGGGTTCAATTATCTCATGTTAAAATTGATGAAAATATAGTTATTGGGCAGATTTTACTCTCAAATTCCTCATAAATTGATGGTTTCAAGCTTATGATAATTATGCCCTATTATGCATGGTTTATGAATTTCAAGCTTATGAGCCCAAGATTTCAAGTATGATGAATTATCAAAATATGAATGAATGAAATGAATCCTTCAACTTAGGATTCCAAGATTTCAAACTATGAAGCTTATTTCAAGTATGCATGATTTTATGATTTGGGAAATCCCATGTAAAGTCAAATATGTTTTATCATTATTTTAGCCAAAGTTTACAAGATTAGTTTTATATAAATATTTGGTGTCAAGACTCCTAAGAAATACATTTAATATATGTTTTGAGAATATAACTATGAGCTATATACATGTTTTTGGAGTAGCGTCTAGCACCGAGCAGGCCAGGGATTTCAAGGACCCTGGTCTCAGAACTATGCACCATCGTAGATATATATTTATATTTGGGACCTCTCAAGAGAGTGTTTTGCCCCGTGAGGGCACACCATCATATCACACCTTATTCATACTTTGCCTTGGCAAGGCACATGATGGCTCTCCTCCATATGGGCAAGACGTGGGATCATCATGCGCTCACACATGATAGTTGTCGATTATGACAAGTATACCATTGTTCCTTAGTTTCTATATATTATTATGTTTTATATTGTCACGCCCCGCCTTGGGGGGTATGACTGGCACCTGGTGCCCTATTAGGACCTAGATTGCTAAATTGGTGAGCCTAAGCACATCTGGTGCCTGGCTGGCTCTATCTCAGATTCCTGGAATCGACGGGATATATAACGGCTGTAAATACAGCCTCCGACCGACTGGGCCTATAGCCACCTTTCCTGTATCATCAGCTCACCAGAATCCTACTCTTATGGGGAAACCTATGCGGGCCGACAAGGCCACCATGTTGTCTAGTTACCTGTAACTCAACATAAAGAATGTTGTATATCTATGTGACCGACATGGTCACCACTACTATCATAATATGGCCCCACACGGCCAACACAATCAACAATACTAAACAACTAAACAAACGCACGGCCCCACAGGACCGGCATAACTAACCACAAGGAGATATATATACACAATCTGCAAGCCTCTACGAATACTGATAAAATGGTCGGGGCAGGGCCCTGACCTTCCCTACTGTACAACAAAAGAAAGAAAATAGACCTATTGTTGTCTAGCTCCAGATGACAGGAGCTGATGACTCAATGAGCTGGCTAGAATCACGAGGGATCGGCTCCTAGTCTATGGGTACCTACAGGCAAGTAATGTAGCGCCCCAAACGGGCGTCAGTACCACTGGTACTGAGTATGCAAAGCAACTGAACACATCTGAATATAAACTGAGTATGCAAAGCAACTGAACACATCTGAATATAAACAACATAACTAGAAGCTTTGAAAAGTAGGAAATATCTGGATCTGTAAGAACTGCTATAATCTCGAATCAAACTTTTCGTACTGTGAATAAGGCAGGAGCGTAATTGCCGACATGGCGACTGTTTATTAGCTCATATATAACATATAAAATACATATATATATAATAAGCAAGAACCAATACTGCCCCCATAAGCCTAAGGTGCCAACTAATCAAACAATCTATATACCCCTACCCGGGTCAAAACCATCCAAAACTAAATCACTCCACTCATCTACTAACTACGAGCACTCTACCGACCCTTGGGCCCCAAACTGGGCCTATGGCCTCTGATATAAATAATCGTGTTTGAGTCTGGAGGACTGTGTATTGTATCCGTAATCAGAATCGTATCTCAATCTGCCTCGAGCGCATGCGCACAACAGGTAAACCGTACCGCTATGCCGATCACTCGATATGGGGAAAGCTTCATCCCATCTTCATCCTACTAGGGACGGTGCTACCCTTGGAGTGACGCAAACCCACCCGCTCGGGCTACACAGCTTACCAACCCAGGCGGCGAGGACACTCAAAGGTGCCCTCACGACACAATCAAGTATCAACAATCAATAATCACATATATAGCAAGCATGTTTAAACTGAAAAATACTATCTCGTATTCTAATTTCATTCTCGAACTTTTCGTGTTATACCGATTCCTCATACCGCTTATACCGAACTGATCTTTATCTCGACCGTATGGCTATACTCGTAGCCAAGATACTATCCGACTCGTATGCATATACCGTAGCCAAGATATCATCTTACTATATGGCTATACTGTAGCCAAGATACTATCTCGTCTGCCTCGATTTACTACTAACTTTTATCTAATATATACAGGATATTATAAAACATGCTTGTTAAACGATACCGGGCTATACCGTAGCCCGACGTTATCTCGCCATTTGGCAATCGTTTACTAGCTGGACCGAATATGATATAACAACGCAAGACAGTTTACTGAATTCAGACAACTCAATATTCGACTCCGGGAATTCTATTACGGAGTTTGTTGGTATTATACTAGGCTAAAGTTACTAACTTGCTAAAGAAACTAGCCATACCTTCGCTTCGCATTATCCGACTAATGGCGAAGCTCTCGGTCAGTACTCCAGCTATTTCTCCCAACTGCATTCACATATACATCAATTAAAACTACTTATACCAA
The DNA here is from genome assembly GCA_018107945.1 of Datura stramonium. Taxonomy (NCBI): domain Eukaryota; kingdom Viridiplantae; phylum Streptophyta; class Magnoliopsida; order Solanales; family Solanaceae; genus Datura; species Datura stramonium. The sequence continues at coordinate 163,449 of JACEIK010001691.1, read as the reverse complement.
AATTCTCGAAGAAAACATCACTTTCGATATATTTATAGCCCAAACTTTGGCTTATCGAAAACGATCAAAAACTTGCCATTTCTCGAAAAAAGTCCGTAAGGGAGAAATATTACTTTAAGGCTAGGGAGTACATTGACACTAATTTTGGAGATTCCACTTAACTTAGCTCTATAGCGCGATGATTTGTCAGCCGAATTTCGTGAAACCAAATCCGTAAGAATGCTCCTCGCCGCTAAATACCTCTATTCGAGGTTAATTTGAATTTGACCGCGTTTGGACGGGCGTAATCGAACGGGATAATTATCAAGAACCTCACATACCCTCTGTTTTCTATTTGTTCATTGGAAATTATAAGTGAATGGAATTAAAACTGAAGTTGGAGGTTTATATATAATTGGGATTTATAAGTCGCATTCATGGAATGCGATTTATAAGTTGCATTTTATACCCGCGACGCGCCGATTCTGGCGCTGTCCGTCTTTCCCCGGGCCTTTTTCTAGCATGTATGGCATTCTAAAACTCTTAACCAACATGCAAGTAGGCCATCTATGTGCCAAGAATTTCACGGGTGTAACATTCTCCCCTTAAGAACATTCGTCCGAATGTAAACTTCTATCTTTAGGACTTCCCAATTTACTCAACTTGTTTCTAGAAAAAGTTTGGCAGATTCCTCCCTGTAATATGGACTATCCCAAAACCTGAAATGCAGAAAGTCCAATACGCTTACTCCATAATACTATAGTATTCATCACATGAAAGATTGTAATCGATTATCTCATTTATACATATACTATAAGGCAATCGTACAAAATAACAATACTAGCATACCCGTTGCCTGACTAGGCCTGGAAATAAGTGAGGGTATCTGATTTTCATATCTTCCTCTGCCTCCCAAGTCACCTCTTCAGTTCCTATTACGCCATAGGACTTTGACAAACGCAATATCTTTTGGTTCTCAATCTACGAATCTGTCTCGTCTAAGATAGCTACCGGAACTCTTCATAGGCTAGCTCTTCAGTAATTTGATATCCTTGGACTCTGGACTCAAGCCCGGGATGGGTCTCCATGCATTTCCTCAGCATAGATACATGAAAGACCAGATGAACAAGATTCTAATTGGAGGCAAGTTCAACTCATATGCCACTTGGCCTATTCCTTCGATGAATTTAATAAGGCCCAACAAATCTCGACCGAGCTTATCTTTTCTTGCCGAATCTCATCACCCTTTCATCATAGATACTTTTAGAAATACCCCAGTCATTTACATCAAATTCCAGACCTCGGTGCCGCACATCAACATACGATTTCTTATGCCTGCGGTAGTCAGTAGGCGTTGATAAGCTTTTACCTTTCTCCTCTAACTCGTTGAACGATATCCGGCCCAATCAGCACTAGCTCTCCCACTTCAAACCACCCAATCAAGATCCGCATTTTCGCCCATACAAGCAGCTTCAAAGGGCGCTAACTGGATAGCCGAGTGATAGTTATTATTATAAGCAAACTCACTCAACAGCAAATGCTCATCCCAAATACCTCCAAAATCTAATACACACGCTCGTAGCATATCTTCGAGCATCTCCGAATAGTGCATTCAAACGCCCATCCGTCCGAGGGGGAATGCCGTGCTCAAATTAATCTCCATTCCTGCATCTTCTGAAACGACTACCAAAATCTAGTTGTAAATTGTGCTCCCCCGTCCGAAATAATAGAACCTGGGTACTCCGGTAATCTAAATTATTTCTCTCATATACAATTCGGCATAATCCTCGGCGTAGAAAGTAGCTTTCACCGGAAGGAAGCAATGATCTCGCCTATCAACTATTACCCAAATGGAATCATGCCTATGTCCGGTAATGGGTAATCCTTCTACAACCATATTCACAAACTTTCCCATTTCCATAGAGGTACCGCTATGTCCCGAGTTAACCCACTTGGTTTCTAGTTTTCCGCTTTACCTGCTATGCTAGGGACATTGGGCTACAAATTCGGCTATTTCTCTTTTCATACTTGGCCACTAGTAAATTTCCTTGATATCATGGTACATTTGTCGCGCCTGGGTGGATAGAATAGCGGGCTAATGCTCTCATTCGTAATCTGCTGATGCAGAGCTCGAAATATCCGGAACACGAGGCGGCCCTACATCGCAGCGATTTATCCCGCCATCCGAAAATCTCGCGCTTTCCCTTGCTGAATTTTGTCCAAGCCGGACCAGGCCAGATCTTCATACCGCTGTTCTTTTACCTCCACAATTAATGACGACACCGTGGTGTTCTGAATTACCGCCCGTTGTCCTCTATTTCCGCTACACGAACGGCCAGTCAAGCACTGGGTGTATTTCCTCGGATAATTCCCGCTGTTCATCTACAAGTACGCCAAAATCTCCATATATTTAAGTGGCTAGGGGCATTTGTTACTACATTGGCTCTTTCTTGATTGATAATAGTATTACCACATTTAGAGAACTTGGCATATAATTGACGGTCATATCGGCTATTATACCGGAGACCGCATGTAATCTACCGGTATAGCTAGAGCTATCTCGTCCTTTCCGCCGCATGCTACTACTTGTTGTTGGGATAACTCCGAATGACTGTTCGCACACCATGTGATCGTATTTGGATCGGGAGGATCCCGATAATGATCATGATCCCTATTAATATAGCCGATTAACCTTGAATAATTGAATAGTCAAGTTAAATGACCCGACTCGAAGTAGTCTAATGAAGGCTCTAAAATGTCCTACTCGAGCGTCTCAGCTCATGCATAATCAAGGAGTTGTGGACATCTAACTGCTGTTGGTTCTACTTGAACAACCGTAGAGCCGGGCTTAACCTGACTTACCTCAGTGATCAATCTCTGGATCTTCACGGGAGTCTACTCGATCTCCTTGTCTTAGTTAAACACCGTGCTAACAGTACTACCACCCCTTACGCCTTGTTCGTATCCACTCTGGATTTATACTCGTTGTTCGGGAAATTTCTCGGTCTTATGAGCCATTCCATAAAGACCGGTCTTCTCGCTAGGGCTCGTATCTCGAATATTCACGAGAACCAACTTGGAAGTGCTAGTCCTGTCACTAACTACTAATGTGACCCTTGGGGTACCCACGGGTTTGTCTGATGGGATCACTGGCCACTTCCTTGCGGGTGTTCCACATAATAACCGCTAGGTTGACTAAGGCCGACTCTCACCTACAAGGTCAGAAAATGATGTACGACCACTTAACATAATTGAAAATTCTGGTATTGCTAACTCTCCTCAAGTGGCATGCCTATTCGGTTCTACTCATGGTTCTCGGCACATGCGATAATGTTAATGATCTTTAGGATGCTTCCCTACTAATACAGGCGCCAAATGGTCGTTAGACCGTCTAACCGCGCCCTCTTATCATCTAACCACTCGATTCAGGCTACTACTCTTGTAAGCTTCAAGCCTAGATCCGGCAACAAGCACAGGTCCGTTAACTCAATAAACCGAGAACCGAGAAAGTTTCGTGGCTTCATACGTGAATCACACTTAACCTCAGCCTTTGGCGCGAGGGGTCCTCGCAAGACGATCCGTATAAATTTCCTAGCAAACCTACCTGACCGTGTGACTTTAACCCCTATGGCCAGCTACTCACAGCATATCCATATCCGTATATCATATCAACAACTATATACAATACATACTGAATTTTTTGTAGTAATACTTAATCTTTGACATACTTTGATCGAATTTCATACCGCACGTGATATACCGCTCTATAGTCTAATGATATCTCCTCGTCTTCTCGTACCATTTCCTTGGGTTTCCGGGGCCCCATTCGGAAGAAACAAAACACATGCACTTTTAGCTATAATCTCGCTATTTAGAATTTCGCCACTCTGCTAAATGTGGGGCCAACATCCGCACCTTGGTGGCCTTACTGTCTGGCACTACATTAAGGGCCCGTGACTCCGTCTCGTCGTCTTATCTCCATGCCGCACTAGATTAGAATCTCTGTGTCGGCAATCTCTTAACTTCTCCGTAGGCGGATGTACCGCAACATTTGAACTGCAATCTTACTCGTCTCTTAACTTTCACCCGAGTCTTAGTCCTTCATACACGATATTCTCTTAATCCGGAGGTGATTCTAGTTTTTCTCAAAAATCGGTATTCCGTTTCTTTCCCCATTCCTAAGCTTAGGCCGAGCTCGGGGTTCAACGTACCGCCTTACATTGTTAATAAGGTTATCGGGTCAAGTCCCAGCTTATACTTCTTCTAGCTTGCAGTCAGACCCATCTGATTCATGACCTCCCTACCTTTCATATCACAACCGAAATCATAACTATTATCTCGCAGGTATATCCCGCCGTTGTTAGCGTTTTATGGCGACTTGGCCTTTTCGACTCAAACTAACTATTACTGAATGTTCATCACTGACAGGTCTTTACACCTGTCGAGTAAGCCAGTAGTCTTACTTGCTCTTGACTTTATTACCGTGAGGGTCCGCACAACTTATGTAATCATAGGGGCTCTTTACGCTTTCTAACACCAAAATCAACCAATCCCTCTTTCACTTACTACTTACTTTGGGCAATCTCGCCTCAATTCTTATGCCTTTACTGTACTGGAATCAAAAAACTAAGAGGTAGACAGCCCTTTTCTTATTGCACAAAACGAAGACATGGAACCCTGTACCACATCCGAAAGGATGGAGGTGGGAACCCGCATTTCCCTCTCTTCTCAAAGCATACTTATCTGATAATCTGGTATTGTCTATTATCTAATCAAATCTGTATATATCAACAAATAAATCACTCGTATGTACGTTATGCTTCTAACTTCCTACTCAAAGGCAGAGCTATACGGGGAATGGTACCGATAAAGGTATCAAGCATTGGGAGGTCCTCCCTCCTCCTCGCTACCGTAGTTACCTTGTAACTAGTTGGTGCCCTCTTCTACTGCTATATCCAATCTTCTGCCTATGATAGGTGTCGTGATCCGACTTTGTATCCGTAACCAAAGAGTATGATAAGTTTTTAGGGCTCAACTCTATAACTGCACCGCCTCTATAGCACAACCGAATGAGAAGAAAGAGTAACCATACTATCATGCCTCGCAGCCTCCTGCCTATGGAATGTGGTGCACAACACATCCATAGGCAAGACTCTACTTAGCACTCCGCCTGGACTCCCCGGGATACGACCGCTTCCGTACCAAGTTTTCACGCCCCGCCTCGGGGTATGACTGCACCCGGTGCCCTATTAGGACCTGGACCGCTAAACTGGTGAGCCTAAGCACACTGGGGTGCCTGGCTGGCTCTATCTCAGATTCTCGAATCGACGGGCTATATAATCTACCAGAATACAGCCTCCAAATGATCGCCTATAGCCACCGTCCCGTATCAAATGCCTCAACTTAATCCTACTTCATGGGAAACCTATGGCCGACAAGGCCACCATGTTGTCTAGTTACCTGTAACTCAAACATAAAGAATGTTAGGAGTATATACGTGATCACAAGGTCACCACTACTATCATAATATGGCCCCACACGGCCAACACAATCAACAATACTAAACAACTAAACAAACGCACGACTCCACACGACCGGCACAACTAACCACAAGGAAATATACATACACAATTCGGGTGCTTCTACGAATACTGATAAATGGTCGGACAAAAATATTCCACTCTACCCATACTGCATAAAAAAGAAAGGAAATATACTTTGGAAATTGCCTAGCTCCTGGATGACAAAGGAGCCTATGACCAATGAGTCGGCTGAAATCACGAGGGATCGGCTCCTGTCTATTCGTACCTGCAGGCAGTAATGGAGCGCCCAAACGGGCGCGCACCACTGTACCGAGTATGCAAAGCAACTGCATACATAAGAATATAAACAACATAAATTGTAGCTTTGAAAAGCAAGAAGACTGAATCAGAGGAACCGCTATAATCTGGAATCAAACTTTTCTGTACTGTGAATAAGGCAGGAGTGTACCCGTCGACATGGAGGCCCGCTGTCTATTAGCTCATATATAACATATAAATACATATATATATATAAACAAGCAAGAACCAATACCACTTCCATAAGCCTAAGGTTCCAACCAATCAAACAATCTAATACCCCTACCCGGGCCAAACCATCCAAAAATAAATCACTTCACTCGTCTACTAACTACGAGCACCTTTACCGCCCCCTGGGTCTCTAGCTCGGCTGGTCAAGAGGCCAATCGTGCTCGAGTCCGGGAGGACTCCCCATCAGATCTCAGAATCGTAATCTGATCGAAATCTCTGCTCTGGCGATGCGCACAACAGTAAATCGTACCGCTATGTTAATCAGCCCGATATGGGGAAAGTTTTCATCCCATTTTCGTCCCATTGCGGACGGCATGCCACTTGGAGTGACGTAAACTCCCCACTCGTTGGGCGACATGCTAATAACCCAAGGGCGGCGAGTACGCCAAAGGTGCTCCTCACGACACAATCAAGTAACTTGACAATCAATAATCACATATATAGCAAGCATGTTTAAACTGAAAATACTATCTGTATTCTGATTTTTTATTCTGAACTTTTTCTGTGTTATACTAATTCTCATAATGCTTTTATCCGAATCGGGATCTTTATCACCGTATGGCTATACCGTAGCCAAGATACTATCTGATCGATGGCTATACTGGAGCCAAGATATCATCTGACTATATGGCTATACTGTAGCCAAGATACTATATGTCTGTCTGATTTACTTTACTAACTTTTATTCTTGAATATATGTCATATTATTATAAAACATGCTTGCTAAATGCATAATGCTATACCGAGTCCGAAATGTTATCTCGCCATCTCGACACGCTACTAGCTTTCGGATCGAATATGCATATAACAACGCAAGACAGGTTTACTTGAATTGCACAAAACTCAATAATATTCGACTCTAGGAATTCTATTATAGAGTTTGTTGTATTATACTAGGCTAAAGTTACTTTCAACTTGCCGAAGAAACTGCCTCTTTACATACCTTCGCTTCCATTATCCGACTAACTGCAGAAGCTCGGTCAGTACTTCCAGCTACTTCTCCCAACTGCATTCACATATACATCAATTAAAACTACATATACTGTACCCTGGAAGAAAACATCACTTTCGATATATTTATAGCCCAAACTTTGGCTTATCGAAAACGATTGAAAACTTGCTATTTATCGAAAGTCCAAGGAGAAATATTCACTTTAAGGCTAGGAGTACATTGACACTAATTTCGAGAAATTTCACTTACCTTAGCCTTCGGTAGCGCGATGATTTTTCAACCGAATTTCATGAAACTAAATCCGTAGGAATGCTCCCCTGCCAAGCAATACCTCGGTATTCGAGGTTAATTTGAATTCTGGGACCGCGTTTGATGGCGTAATCGAACGATAATTATCAAGAACCTCACGTACCCTCTGTTTTCTATTTGTTCATTGGAAATTATAAGTGAAATGAAGCAAAAACTGAAGTTGGAGGATTATATATAATTGGGACCTATAAGTCGCATTCATGGAATGCGATTTATAAGTCGCATTTTTCCTTGCGACGCGCCGACTTGGCACTTGTCCGATCTTTCCCCAGGCCTTTTTCTAGCATGTATGCCATTCTAAAACTCTTAACCAACATGCAAGTAGGCCATCTACGTGTCAAGAATTTACGGGGTGTAACATATATCTTATTATTTTATGACTTATGGTATTTTGGCTCAAAATATGCCTTACTAGGTTTTACTTATGAAAATAGTCATATTCAGCTTTATGTTATAGTTTTTGAATCTTTGAGCCCACCTGCTCAGTTTATGATCAGGATCTCATGTTTTATATGATTTTACAGTCATGGCCTCTCTTATACTATTTTTACTAGAAAATTTTTACTTACTCTACATAGTAGATTCAAAGTACTGACCGTATACTATATAATATATCGTTTCATGATATAGGTTTGGGCGACCAGTCTCAATCTCATCATTAGCTCACTCCCGCTCAATCCAGCTCTACTCAGTTTTGGTGAGTCCTCATGATCCGAGGATGTCAGTTTTAGTTATACCTTTTTCGTTCATGTCATTTAGTTTCATACTTAGCTAACTAGTTGTGGGTGTCATCCCATCAGCTCATCAGATGTTTAGAGGCTTTTTAGAAAGCTATGTATAGATGGTTCAAGGATGTTGGTTCATGTTTACATTTATATTGATATGCTATATAGACTTCCATGCTTTAATTTCGCTTAGCTATGTTCCTATTCTGCTATGTACGTGTTATGTGTTAGCTTGGATCCATTCGTGGTTCTATGTCCCATGTCGTGGTCTAGGGTCTCAGCTCGGGTCGTGAAAAAATTGGTATCAAAGCAAGTTTTAGGTGTGTCCTAGGGTGTCTAACTCGTGCTCTAACTCATGTTGTATGCGTTTTCAAAAACAGACCTCCTTACCAAGTTAATGGAAGGAGAAATGGCAATGGAAATGGCTATGGAAATAGCACTGGAGAAGGGCATTAGCTAGCCCACCAGCTCCTGTTAGTCCTTTACCAGAATAGGTTGCAGAGTTCAAGGATGCATTTCAAATGCTAGCATAGGCCATGACTGCTTAAGTCAACCAGCAGGTCGTGGCTCATGTGAACCAAAATGGGAATGCGGCGGCGACTAGGGTGCGAGACTTCATCAGGATGAACCCACCTGAGTTTCATGGGTCAAAATTGGAGGAGGACCCGTAGGAGTTTATTGAGGAGATCCAGAAGATTACCTAGGTGATGGGTGTTTTAGGAGAGGACAGTGCAGAATTAGCCTCCTATCAGCTCAAGGGGTTGTTGGTTCGATAGGGAAAGGAGAGCAGGCGAGTTGGTGCAGTCCCCGGTAGTTGGGATGAGTTTGTTATAGATTTCTTGGATAGGTTCTTCCCCCAAGAGTTGAGCGAAGAAAAGGCAACAGAGTTCGTCAACTTAAAGAAAAATGATATGACTGTTCAGGAGTATGCGCTAAAGTTTACCTAGTTGTCCAAGTAAGCTCTGATGGTGGTTGCTGATCCAAGGGCTCGTATGAGCAAGTTCATGAATAGAGAGGAAAATTCCTTGGTCAAGAAGTGCAGCACCGCCATGCTGATTAATGATATAGATATCGCTCGGCTGATAATATATGCCCAGTAGATAGAGGTAGATGAAGGAGAAGGAGAGAGAGCCCAAGAGGGCCAGGATAGGGAGCCATGGGCATTTCCAATAGAGGTCTGGTAGTGGACATTTCCCTTAGTTCCACAAAAGGTTGTTAGTCCTAGCTCTCTCATCAGCCAGTGTCCCATCCAGACTCGAGGAGATCAAAGAGGCAAAGCATCAGGATCTAGGGATTAGAGGAGGATGGAAGGGGAGCACACTTTTCCAGCATGTAGGAAGTGTGGCAGGAGGTACCCAGGGAGTGTGTGGTTGGCACTGATGGTTGCTTCGTGCAATACTCCAAAAGTCCCTATGATCAGGCACAAAGGTTCAAACAGAGAAAATAGAAAATTCTACACCAGGTCTTAGGATGATTCGTCTAGTGATCCATGAGGAGAAATGACTCGTGAAGTGAGGGGGAGTTGGTAGGAACTCGTGGCCAGGGGGTGACCACGAGAGTAATAACGAGTTGTTGTGTTGGTGACGAATCGTTAGGTGAGTCGTGGTCAAACTGTCAAAGGTTTAAGGTCTAACTTCTCAGAGATGCCATGAGAGGCAGCTACGAGTCATGAAGTGACTCCATGACTCGTGGAGTGGGTCGTGGTTAGGGGCAAGTTTGGATGGTTGATTTTGGTAGTGTTCCCAACGAGTGGGTCACCACGAGTCATTAGGTACACTATGAGTTGTGGTGTCCCTCGTGGTGACTGGCATTGTCCATTTTTCTTGTGTTTTAGTAAGGGTGTTTCTGTAATTCCTAAGCCCCTAAGTCCTAAACTACATCATTTTAAGCTCAGTTAGAAGGGTTTAAAGGGTTCTTAACAATTTCTAAGACATTCCATTCCATGCACGCAAGTTTAGAGTGTTTCATTGGAGATCAACCTTGAGAATTTCCCAATTTCTTCTCCAATTCCTTTGGGCTTTCAAGGGAGAGTGTAAGATTACCTTAACCAGGTATGTAGGGTTGTGAACAAGAGTCTCTCTTCACTTTCATGACCTAATTTCCCTTCATATTCATGAATGCAAGTATTAGAGTCAATATGATGATCTTATGGGGTTTTAAGCCAAATCCATGGAATTCTCTTTGATTTGATTATCGGTCAATTCCCTTTATGTTTTAAATGATGTTCTAAGATCTATGGGAAGATTTTATACTTAAATTGATTATTAATTTTTTGGTTTCAAATCTAAATCAATTTATACCCAATTATGCAAAGTTTCATGAAAGGTCAAGTTATTATTCTATTATGATTTTGATATTCCTAAGAATCAAAACCCTAATTTTGCCTGCTTTTGTTGACCATTGGAATACTTACTTCGTCATCTTACAGTAGTGGAAATGGCCACTGCAACATCGGGACAACCTCCTCCTGGGGAGGATCTCAACACTACGCTGAATTATGCAGCCACCTTGCTACCCACACAAGTCCAATTAAGCCTATCCCAATCAAGCCAGTGTGTTACTTACATGGAGAGCCCAGGGTGATATGGGAGGAAGGTGAAGTGCAGCAAATGATTTACAAAGAAAATCTCCAATACGCGGTTATAGGGAAATTTTCTTATGGCTTGCCGGACATACATGAACTAAGAGAATTAATCCCTAAACAATCTCAATTGAAAGGGGAATGCAACATTGGTGTATTAAATAATATACATGTATTGATAAGGGATTCTAACATAGAAGACTATGTGAGTTTATTATCAAAACCTACCCATTACTTTGTATATAGAAAATGGACATATACAATGAGAACACTGAAGAGGGAGCCCTTATTTGATCCGGAGGAGGAAACTACAACAATGATTGCCTAGATATCGTTCCTTGACCTACCGCCCAATTTTTTTATGAAGGAAGCAATTTTCTCACTAGCGGCAGCAGTAGGTAAGCCATTACAAGTTGATATGGCTACAAAGAATCAAACAAGATCTAGTTGTGCTCGTGTGAAGGTGGAAGTAAATCTGGTAGGTGAATTCTCTAAGAGGATCAATATAGGGATGAGGAGATAGAACGGAGAAGTGATGGAGAAATGGATAAATATCAATTATGATTATATGCCAAAATACTGTACAAATTAAAAAATACAGGGACATGATGAGAAGGAGTGTTATGTGCTACATCCGGAATTATATCCTAAAGAAGAGAAGGAAACAAAGAAGGTGGTAGAGGGGACAACCTAGGGGCAAAGAAGCAGGAGCAACAGAGTCCAAAAGCTCAAACAATTAAACAAGTAGGGGATCAGGAGTTTAAGGTGCTAAAGTAAAGGATAGTATCAAGGAGGGGGCAGATTTGAAAAAGAGAAGAAATGGGTACAGAAGATACAACATAAAAAGAAGGAGGTAGCATTGGAAAATCAATTTGAAGTATTGAATAATCAGAAACAAGAGGGAGAGAGTACAAATGTAGAGAAGGATAAGGAAAACTAAGAAATATAAAAGGAATGAGAGCAGCAGATTAATTCTCAAGAAGTGAAGGAAAATATTCAAGAAGGGGAATCAAATGCATTGGTGGTTTGGGATAAAAAAGATGCAGCAAAAGAAAGTAATGAAGCAGAAGCAATAAAGCCACATATTCATTATTAAAACAGTCAGATAGAGAAGGAGGTAGAGAAGGATCAATCAGAACAAGATTTGCAAGACCTTCAGGTTAGAGATCAGGACGAGGATGAAGAGATTGATGTAAATATAAAGGAGATAGGGAGAATAGGGGATCTTTTACCTAGGCAATTGGCAGATATGAAGGCAGGAACAAGGAAGAACAAAAATCATTATGTTGTACCATTGCAGGTTCAAACAAGGAGCAGTAAAGATAAGTCACATAGTAGTGATCAATGAAAGACAAAATGATATTTTGGAATATTAGATCTATCAACACTCAAAATTCATTTGAGATGTCGATGAAACTGAATAGAAGACATCATTATGCATTAATTGCCCTAATGGAACCTTTTCAAGATCCTGGGGAATTAGAACACTATCAGAGAAGACTAGGAATGCAGTATGGAATGGTCAAAAGATCTTCAAAATTTTGGATATTTTGGAGAGATCTGTGGGAGGATGAAGTTGAATCTGATATATATCAACAAATCACTATGAAATTTAGAATCAATAATAAGAGTTTCAAGATAACATCAATATATGCCAGATGTAGTGTCCAGGAAAGATTGGAGTTGTGGGAAGATCTGAAAAATATAGCAGAGAATAATGGTGATACATGGGTTGTAAGAGGGGATCTCAATTATATTATTCATGAGGAGGAGAAGCAAGGGGGTTTAGAGTTCACTCAAAATGAAGCTATGGATTTTGCTCAATGTCTTAATGTCTGTGGATTGAAAGAAGTTAGGACTTTCAGAAGTAGGTTTACCTGGTGGAATGGACGGATAGAGGATGAATGTATATTTAAAAGACTAGATAGAGTGCTGGATAATCAGGAGTTTTTTTATTTGCTCCCTTCAAGTGAAGTACATCATTTGATTAGACAAGGTTCAGACCATACCCCTTTGCATGTCTTATGTAATACATAAGAAGAATCATTAGTGAGGCCTTTTAAATTCCTGAATTTTTGAGCAAATCATAGTGAATTTGAAAAGGTGGTGGAGGAAAATTGGAAAGTGGACTTTCATGGTAATCCTTTCTTGATTTTTAAGGCAAACATAAATTAACTTTAGAAGGCATTGGCAGTTTGGAGTAGAAGAGTGAATGGAAATATATTTCAGCAGCTAGCTACTTGGAAGACATTATAAAGGTGAATGAGATGCAGTTGGAAATGAGGCCATCATAGGAAAAAAGAATGATATTGAATAAAGCTGAGATAGAACTTAAAAGATATAGAAATATAGAAGAACAATATGGGAACCAAAAAGCAGGAATGAAATGGTTCGAGGATGGGGATAGCAACACAATGTTTTTTCATTCTTATGTAAAAGGAGGGAGAAGGAAGCTATACATAGGAGAAATTCTAGATCATCAAGGCAATACAGTGACTTCACAGGAGAAGATAGGTAATATGGTTGTCTCTTTTTTTTAGAGTCAATTTCATGAAGATGGTATGGTCACGGATTGGGATATGCTGAGTCAAATTCCAAAGTAAATAGACTAGGAGAAAAATGAGGTTATAACAAGAATGCCTAGTGAAGAAGAAGTGTGAAGGGTGGTCTTTGAGCTAAATAGTGAAAATACCTATGGACTAGATGGTTTTTCGGGATGTTTCTTTCAGGTAGCCTAGGATATTATAAACAAATATGTGGTGGATATGGTGAAGGCTTTTTTGTGGCCAAGAGATACCAAGGTACATTTCTTATACAACTCTTGTTCTGATTCCAAAGAAAGAAATATCAGAAAGATTTACTGACTTCAGACCCATCAGCCTGAGTACCTTTATTAATAAGGTAATATCCAGGGTACTGCATGATAGATTGGTAGGGTGTCTACAACTAATTATTTCAAAAAATCAGACTGGGTTCATGAAGGCCAGGAGCATTACATAGAATGTGCTATTGGCACAAGAAATAATAGGGACATCAATCTCAAAATAAATGACATAATGTTGTGGTAAAGTTATATATGGCTAAGGCATATTATAGGGTGTTCTGAATGTTCTTAACAAAGGTGTTGAGGAGCTTTGGTTTTTCTGAGGTGATCATTGATATGGTATGGAGATTAGTATGAAACAATTGGTATTCTGTTTTGATCAATGGGAAGGCTAATGGTTTCTTTAAATCATCAAGGGGTCTAAAATAAGGTGGTCCCCTATCTCCAACTTTATTTATCATTGCAGCAGAAGTACTAGCAAGGGGATTGGATAAGTTGCATGAAGATCCTGATTTCAAAGGTTATGGAATGCCTAAATGGAGTCTGGATATTAATCATCTCTCCTATGCCAATGACACTATTCTTTTCTGTTCTAAGGATAGAAAATCAGTGAAGAGGATGGTAACGGTTTTTTCAAATTACGAGAAGGTGTCAGGAAAAATGATTAATAAAAGTAAATGCTTCTTCTATTTGCATGAAAAGCACCTGCTGCTCTAGCTAGGAAGTTGAGAAGATGGACTAGTATTAATCAAGGACTCTTTCCATTCATTTATTTGGGTTTTCCAGTATTCTATGGAAGAAAAAGAAAATCTCACTTTAAGGAACTTGTTAGGAAAGTAGAAAGGAGGATCATGATGTGGCAGAATAAGTTCTTATCATATGGAGGAAGATACATTCTTATGTCACATCTCCTACAGTCTATGCCAATTTATCTCATGCCAACAACGAATTCCCAAAGGGTACATAAAATGATGGCAAAGCTTTTTTGGAGCAATACTAGAGGTATGAAGGGTAAACATTGGGTATCATGGGAGGAGACGTGTTATCCTAGGAATGAAGGAGGTGTAGATTTTAAGTCTCTCTATGATGTATCTAAAGTTCTAATGGCAAAGTTATGGTGGAATTTTAGAACATCCACATCCTCCTTGTGGAGTTCATTCATATGGAACAAGTATTGCAAGAAAATGCACCAATTCTGACCAATGGAAAGGTAGCATCACATATATGGAGGAAACTGATTAAGATTAGAGAATATGTGGAACAAGATATATGGTGGTAAATAAAAGCAGGCAATGCAAGTTTCTAGTATGATAACTGGATAAAGAAGGGGGCTTTATATTATATTGAGGAGTCAGATCAGATGGAAGAGGAAATAGATGTTAGGGAGTTCATCAATAATGGGTGTTTGGACATAGAGAAGTTAAAGAAAAAATTGTCAGAGTAGATGATCAATTATATTACAAGAAACATAAAGCCAAAGGTGAACAGTGAGAATGATGTAGTGTGGTGGATGGGTAATAATAAGAGAACATTCATAGTGAATTCAGCATATCAGATGGTGAGAAGGAGAAGGCGGGAGAGAGTGGCAAAATAACATTTGGGTGAAAGGTCTTCCTTTTAAAATATCCTTCATTTTATGGAGACTTTGGAAGGGCAGAGTGGCAACAGATAATAATCTGAAGAGAATGCAGATTCAGATTACATCTAGATATTATTGTTGTGAAAGGAACTATGAGCAAGAGACCATGAAACACCTTTTTCTGACAGCATCCATAGCCCAAAAGCTATGAAAACAGTTTGCTACTTGTGCAGGTCTTAATATAAAAGGAAGGACAATTCGGCAAATAATTGTGGACAGGTGAAATTTAGCAACCACAAAGATGCTAAAGGAAGTTTTCAATGTTGTACTAGCCATCATTATATGGGAATTATGAAAGAGAAGGAATTCGAGAAGACATGGAAAGGAAGTGAATTTTTACAGCATATACAATCTATGCTTGTAGAACATTCAAAATTTTGTTAAGCTAAGATATCCTTGGATGGAAATTTCTATGCAATGGGAGGAGATTATAAGGAAAATACAAGATTACAAACCTAGGTTGCAATTTTCTATTCATAAGTGGGAATTTCCTAAGGTAGGGTGGTTAAATTGCAACATGGATGGTGCAAGTAGAGGGAATCTTGGGGAAAGTGCATATAGTTTTTGCCTATGGAATCATCAAGGTGACATGGTATATGCTAAGGTGCAACGAATTGGAGTGACAACTAATATGGTAGCAGAGGCTAAGGCAGTTTGAAAGCCTTGCAACATTACTTACCAATTAGAGAAAAAATAATTCTGGTGACTCAGTCTCTTAGTCTACTGAAAATTTTGAGGAAGGAGTGGAGAGTTCCTTGGCAGATAGCGGAAGTAATGGATGATATCTTTAACATGCTATCGCAGTTAAGGATAGAACTACACCATATCTTTCTAGAATCTAATAAATTAGCAGAGAGTTTGGCAAATAATGCATTCACAAGTGACATATCGAGTTTTGAAAGTTTTCATCAGCTACCAACAGGATGCAAAAAGATTTTAAACATGGATAAAGCGCAAATACCAAAAATACGGATTAAACTAAGGAAGATCAAAGCAATAAATATAGTGCACAGAATAGAATGACAAAAACCCACGCCATATTTATAGGATTTACAAGGGTGGGGAATGCTACCTACATTATTCTGGGAAACAACAAAAAGGGGGAAACCAAGCAAAAGAAGATGCAAGATTAGAAGGAACAAAGGCAAACACCAAGCATGGAGGTCTGGAGCAACACGTTTTCTCCGTTACTGCATACAAGGGGGGAGTTCACCAGGTCCTTCAACTTTTACCTTGGAAGCGGCAGATCTGGAAAGTCGACTGAAAGATTTCAAAGGTCATAGGTGAAGTAGCTTAACGGAGAAAAAGTAAACTTTTACCTCTTTGAGCTGCCATTTTAGACATGAGAGGAGGTCGATTGATCACCCACAAAAGCAATTGCTTGAGCCTCAACGGAAGGTAGACCAGCATGGATAGAAAAGAAGATGAAGAGGAAGTGTAAAGAGAGAAAATGGATTCATAGAGGATGTCAGATACGTTGAAATGTGTCTTTATTAGTTGGGTAGTGTTAATTTAGGAGCTTGGCTCAAATTTGAATTAAAAAAAAGATCTTCCTAAGCCCTATATTGTGATTTCTGACTTATGGTATGATTTTATCTTCAAGTACTCTTCATGGATTACGAATCTCAAGTGTATGAATTTTCACAAATATGCATGTTCTTCATGATTTATGAATTTATGACTTTTGGCCAACTCACAGGCCCTTATTCATGGCTAATCATGTATTTAATGTTTGATCAAGCATGTTATGATTTATTGGCCATGAACCTCATGAATGATTTCACAATTACTATATGAGCTCTCATGTGCATGTTTTTGGGAGCAGTGTCTAGCATCGAGTAGACCCGACGTTTAGATAAAACCTTTAGTCTCAGAACTACGTGCCACCATAGGTATATATATTTTTTTTTGGATCCGTTTGTGATATCACATCATGCACATCCCTTTCTTGGAAAGCCTAGGATGGCTCTACCGACTTGAGCAAAATAGTTGCAGCATCATGTAAGCTCTATCATGATGCTGTCGGTTAAGACGAGTTCTCCCATTGTTCCTCATGATTTATGAATTGTCATGTTTACATTACCTTGGATCAATTTATGTTTTTACAAGGTTTCTCTTATGATTATGAATACATCTAGAATATGAATGGTTTGAAACACCTTGAGCCCTTATGTTTATATTATGTCCCTGCCGAGTTATTTCTTGAAAATTCTCTCGGAGTACCGGAACCCCGCCATGTAAAGGTTGTCGAAATTACTTCAAATTGAGTTCTAAGTGGCTACAGGCGATAGGTAAGCATTTCTCCCTTCTAAACTCTCAACAAATTGTATGTTTTCGGCCGAATGAAACGGAGTTGAAGTTATAGTTAACCCTATTGAAAGATATTGTCATTCACCAATTTCTACTATTGAAATAGCCTTATTATCTCAGTGTATAGGTTGCAATTGAGAGGAATTACTGGCTTTAGGTTAGAAACTATTTGGGTGAACGAAAGTCGGCATTCGAGGTATGTTAAGGCTTATCTCTTTGACAAGTTATTCTCGTCGTATAATGATGTGACCTATGTTCTAGAACGGAGATAATGATCATGTATGTTGTGATTAGCTACTGTCAATGGATTATGATTATATATATAGTGGTTAGCTACAAGAATACATATTGAGAATATATTGCAGTATCCCTCATCGGGAAAGATTATGTTAAGTGTGACTCACACTAGGAGCATCATAGAAACTCCTCTGTTCTTTTGTTTTGTTATCATGCCAAGGCCTTAGAATTTTATGGTTAGCTATTGGGCCTGATTTGGTAAGTTGGACAGCATTGGGCGTAGTCGGGCGATATAACTTTTAGTTTGATGCATGTATTGTTAGTAAATCTCGCCAGAGGCCGTTGGTATACCTTAACGCTTCCAGGGTCAGAAATCTAGATAGGATTGTCATACCTTAGAGTCAGCGGCACCAGGGTTGCCTAGTGAGCTGAGTGACATCCTTCCATCTAGTTAGCTACTGCCAGTGATGATTAGTTGCAGTCGACTTAGTGCTTGCCATACAGGTCGCCCAGGAAGTCATGCCAGTTGTACAAGTCAGATAGACCCATGGGTACCCTAAGGAGGGAACCTTATCAGTAGCTAAATGCAGGGAAAATGCCCCAGCCTGTTCTTAGAAGATACTCAGGTATAGGTTATCTTGAGTGGCTAAGTCCAAATAGACTTACCTACGAGGTTAGGAATCACCTAGGGAAGACACGTGAAATCCAAACAGACCAAATTAATTTCTAAGGGGCTAGAACCATGTTAGTACAACATTACCTTTAGGCTAAGAATTATAGTAAGCTTTCTGTGGAGAGTTAGTATTGGCTGCTTAGGAGCATGTCCGTTTAGTAGCAGCCCTACAGTAGTTCTTAGTGGAGGAGCTAAATAGTTTGTCACTTGTGACCTTACAGATAGCTTATGAGTTATCTTTGCCTCAGCATGATCTTCAGACAATTGCTTAGGTCACTCGGACATCGACCTTTTCCATCTATGTCGACGGAGGTTGTGATCACTACTAGAACCCTCTGGCCAGGTGTAGACACAGAGACTGTGCCTGTTGGCAGCTATATAGACCAGTTCAGGGGCAAGCAAGAGTAGCGATAATTTTAGGCCTGAGGAGCCCAAACGACTCACATTCAGATACAGGAGCCTAGACGGCTCATATCTAGTTATAGGAGCCCAGACGGCCCATATTCAGTTATAGAAGCCCAGATGGCTCACATTCAGTTATAGGAGCCCAGATGACTCAGATTCAATTACAGGAGCCCAGATGGCTCATACTCAGTTACAGGAGCCCATATGGATCATATTCAGTTACAGGATCCCAAATGGCTCATATTCAGTTACAACAGCCCAGACAGCTCATATACAATTACATGAGCCCAGATGGCTCAGATACAGATAGGGGAGCCCAAATGGCTCAGACACAGTTGTCGGAGCCCAGAAGGCTCTGGTATGGTCTTAAGAGACCAAGTATGTTTAGTTACAGTTACTTGTAGAGTCTAAGGGGTACCAATAGGGGTATATTGATTAGTTGGCACCTGTTGAGGCTTATAGGGGCCCAGGTAGGTTATTACTGTGTTGTTTGTACCTTCCCGACTTATGGGGGCTAGGTTATGGATAAGAAATATTTCTTCCCCTTCTTGCTATTCACTTTCAATTCCTTATCAGCTTCAATCAGTCTTATTTACTTCCTTACATATTCAGTACATATTATACTAACGCCCAACTATGGGGCGCTGCATGCTTGCCTGCAGGTTTAGACAAACAGATTGCGGGGTCTCCTAGCATCTATTCAGAGTCAACAGATTGGCCAACTCCTTTGATTCAGAGTTACCAGGTTGTAGAGTTTTATCTGTCTTTTATTTATATAGAATTTGGGTAGGCTGGGGCCCTATCCTGACCAATATTTTCACTCCTAGAAGCTTACAGACTACAATCTTTAGTTAGTTGGTCGTTGTTGGTCATGTGGGCCCATTTATGTATTATTTTTCATGTTGGCTGTGTGGGGCCTTGTTTGGCTAGTTTATTAGCAGCCTTGTTGGCTATAGTACAATATGACTGCCTGCTTCCTTCCTGTTATAACTAGAAAGCATGGTGGTCTTGTCAGCCCGCATAAGATTACTTTATTATTGTGTTGGTTGGTTTAGTTGTTTTCTTTTATAGGTGTTGCGTGGCCTCGACAGTCCAAGGTTGTGTTTGCAACCGAGATATTGTAGTTTGTTTTCTTGATTTTGAGTCGTTGGTCGGCACTAGAAGTGCATATGCCCAGCCAGGTCAACCTAGGTCCCAGTATGGCATTAGGTGCCAGTCATGCCTCCCAAGGTGGGACATGACAAACATTGTATCAGAGCAACGTCGTATCCGAGGGAACCTTCAAGTCGTGTCTAGTAAAGTCTCATTTATAAATGTGTTGTGCATCACATTTTGTAAGCAGGAGGCTACGAGGCATGATAGTACGGTTACCCCTCCTTTTTAGATCGTGCAATAGAGCTGAGTTGTATAAGGTTGAGTACCTAAGCTGTCATTGTTATGTCTATCTAGAATAAGGTTTGATACGGGATACACTTTAGTCATCCGCAAGTTAGCTACAGCCGCAGGAGAGGGTACCAGCGAGGTGCTACAGTTGGGGGGACAGTTTAGTCTGAGGGAAAAAGGGGATGCCTTTTAATATTCCCAACATCCTCCCTAGGCACCAGGAACCTTTTAAGGTAATAGATATGCCAGCACCATCCCCAATTCTTTCTACAGCCTCATAGTAGGAGGTTAGTGATATAGTTTATGTATGAGTTGACTTACTTAGTAGATATTTATAACTAGACATGGCAACAGTTAATGTTGGGTTACTTTATATACGAGGAGGATTGTGTAAGGTTTGTACCTCTAGCTTTTAAAATATGTTGAGTAGCAAAGTTTATGTTAGAAATAGACTTGCCCTATTGCAGTATGTGGATGGCGCTAGGGGGATACATGAAGAATACTGTCTATGGCCCCAGTTTATTAGGTCAAAGGACAGAGAGACTATATGAGGGAAATTGGCCCGAGTGCAGGTCAAAATGATACAGGTTGGTAGACTTGACTAGTAGTATCCTTTCCATCATGGTGCATGGGGCACGAACCCTGATTTTCAGCCTATAGAAGCGAGGGAAAGACATGAACATCTAGCTCTGGAGGGGAATAGAACCACCTCTAGGTTGTAACGGCCGGATAGAGTGGGAGTCACCGCGAAGTGTTAAGAAATAGGTATTAGGATGACATTTAAGGGATAGTACGATTATAATCTGGACTACCGTAATGTCACCTCTAGACGTGGAGGCGAAGGGATAATAGTACGGAGACCCTAGCCTAGTGCAGCCTAGAGATATGGCCCAGTAGAAGGAATCATCAGCCTTAAAGATAGTAGGGGACAAAGTCTTGAGACCCTGAGGTCGATCCTATTTTCGGAATGTGATAGGGCTAATTTAGTAGACTGTAGCGGAGTTACACCATGTCTGTTATTTCCTCCGCCCGGGTTTGACGAAAATGAATGGCATGGGAAGAAGGAAGGTATTGTCGAGTTATGGCACAGATCCCCAATGACCAGTAAGGGAAGGATGGACGGTAAAACCAGCCAGGCTAACCAGGAGATAGTCGTGCCTGGGCGGAAGCGGGGGGTAGCCAGTCCGAATATAGTTACAAGATTACTTCGGACCAGGCGTAAACATGACCCAAGGGGTCATTGTTGGAAGGCGAATGAGATTAACTTATTTCTTTTTGTTCAGAATGATGTTTCAGCTAAAGACCATGCTGAATTGAATGTTAAAGAAATATTCCATCTATACGGTGTCTTAGCGTCTATTAACTTCTGACAAAGGGGAAAAACTCACAGCTAGTTTAGGAAAATGGTCAGAATAGATTGGGATGCATGTTAGTTTAAATATGGCTTCTCGTCCCTACAAAAGTAGCTAAGCAAAGTACACGATTCAAAATACTCGGAGATATGTCATGAGTGGAAGGGTAGGTCCCCTATATGATGACCGAAATAGGTAGGTTAGGGATAATCGAACCGAGCATACTACATCAGTCAAGGGGGAAGAGTTAAACTTATTGGGAGATACGTACCAGCAGCCCAAAGTTGTCAGAAGTCATACTCTAACGTATGGCGCAGGGAGTTAAGAATTGAAGCAGCAACTGGGTATTCCTGAAAACTTCGCCAATGAAGGGCGTTATGAGATCTAACAACAGGGGCAAGACCAGCCCTAGATTCATAGCTATACCGGATCCTCCAGAAGACCGGCCAAGTTGCCTATGAGATAGAATTGCCTTCGGGGCTAAGATTTACTTATCAACACTGCATAAGCGCGTAGGGGACCTTTCCTCAGATTGGCCTAGTTGAGAATTCTCAAGTTACAGAAGAGTTATCCCATGAAGAGATTCCAATAGTTATATTGGGTTGGTAAGCCTGCAGGGGCTATCTTAAGAACCAAAGTTGTAGCCTAGTTGAATCGTATGGAGGAACGAAATGATAGAAGAGATGACCTGGGAAGCTGAGGGCGACATGAGGTGTAGATATCCTCATTTATTCAGACCTGACTCAAAATGAGTAGTTGAGGCAAGATTGTTATTCAGCCATTATGCTGTTACGTGTAATATCAGTATTGTTTAGTTATTCACCTTTATGATATGAAGTTAAGTCGTATCGTTGCTTGTAGCATCCTGTAAGATGTCTATTTTGGGATTTTCTGTGTTACAGGTTTTTAGATAGTCGATAATACAGAGGAGACTCTGCCGAAACTTTTCTAGCATTAGTTAAAAGAGTTGAGTCTTTTAATCCTAAAGATTACATTCGAGGACGAATATTCCTAAGAGGGGGATGATGTTACACCCCACAAGATGTTAGCGACTAGAGTGCGTGCGCGTGGGCTTGTGGTGAGAAATTAGGGCTTGACGCTTGTAGAAAGAGCCTCGAAGGTAGGATGGGCGAGGACATCTTCGAGTGGATTAGAAGGGTCGACTGAAGCCAGGTCGCGAGGGATTGCGCGACACGCCATCCCTGCTTGCGTGATGGCCAACACGACTGCTAGCCTTGCCTGTGCAATGGGAAGCACGGCGTGGCACTCCCCTTGGCGCGATGGCCAGTGCAAGGCGTCCCTCTTCCACTGCCCTACTCTTATATAAAGCCTTCTTTGATTAATTTAAATCATTTTAAAGAAGCTCTCGACCAAGAATAGAGAGAACACATGAAATTCATCGGATTTTCATCAAATTACGCCATTAAACTCCGTCTAAAATCAAATTCATCTTAAATAATGAAGTATAGGCCTACGAAGAATGTCCCTGCAGAGTTATTTCTAGAAAATTCGCTCGGAGTACCGGAATTTCGCCGAGTAAAGGTTGTCAGAATTGATTAAAATTGAGTCCTAAGTGGCTGCAGGCGATAGGTAAGCATTTCTCCCTTCTAAACTCTCGAGAAATTGTAAGTTTTCGGCCGAATAAAATGGAGTTGAAGTTATAGTTAACCCTATTGAAAGATATGGTTATTCACCAATTCCTACTATTGAAATAACCTTATTCTCTCAACGTATAGGCTATAATTAAGAGAAATTACTACCTTTAGGTTAGAAACTATTCGGGTAAATGAAAGTCGGCATTCGAGGTATGTTAAAGCTTATCTCTTTGGCAAGTTATTCTCGTTGTATAATGATACGACCTATGTTCTTGATGGAGATAACCATCATGTATGTTGTGATTAGCTACTGTCAGTGGATTATGATTATATATATTATAGTTAGCTGCTAGAAGATGTATTGAGAATATATTGCAGTATCCCTCATCGGGAAAGAGTATGTTAAGTGTCACTCACGCTAGGTGCATCATAGAAACTCCTTTGTTCTTCTGTTCAATTTATTAGTAGAATTATAATGTTTTTCTGTCATTCCAAGGCCTTAGAAGTTTATGGTTAGCTATTAGGCCTAATTTGGTAAGTTGGAAAGCATTGGGCGCTTCTAGGCGATATAACTTTCAGTTTGACGCATGTGTTGTCAGTAAAGCTCGCCAGAGGCCGTTGGCGTACCTTAAATCATCTAGGGATAGAAATATGGATAGGATGGTCATACCTTAGAATCATCGGCACCAGTGTTGCCTAGTGAACTAAGTGACAGCCTGCCATCTAGTTAGCTACTATCAGTGACGGTTAGTTTCAGCTGAATTAGTGCTTGCCATACAGGTCGCCTAGGAAGTCATCCCAGTTGTACAAGTCAGATAGACCTATGGGTACCCTATGGATGGAACCTTATTAGTAGCTGAATGTAGGGCCAATTCCCCAGCCTGCTCTTATAAGATACTCAAGTATAGGTTACCGGGAGTGGCTAAGTCTAGATAGACTTACCTACGAGGTTAGGAGTCGCCCAGAGACGACATATGAAATCCAAACAGACCAAGTTAAGATCTAAGGGACTAGAACCATGTTAGTACAATATTACCTTCAAGCTAAGAATTATAGTAAGTTGTTTGTGGAGAGTTAGGATTGGCTTCTTAGGAGCATGTTCGATTAGTAACAGCCCTATAGTTGTTCTCAGCGGAGAAGCTAAATAGTTGGTCACCTGCGACCTTACAGATAGCTTATGAGTTATCCTTGTCTCAGCATGATCTTCAGACTATCTCTTAGGTCACCTAGACCTCGACCTTTTCAGTCTAAGTCGACGAAGGTTGTGATCACTGCTAGAACCCTCTGGCTAGGTGTAGGCACATAGACTGTGCCTGCTGGCAGCTATATAGACCAGTTCAAGGGTTAGTAAGAGTAGCGATCACATTAGGTCTAATGAGATAGATGGCTCACATTCAGATATAGGAGCCCAGATATCCCATATCCAGTAATAGGAGCCCAAACGGCCCATATTCAATTACAGGATCCCAGAAGGCTCACATTCAGTTACAAGAGCCCAAACGACTCATATTCAGTTACAGGAGCCTAGACGTCATACTCAATTACAGGAGCCCAGATGGCTCGTATTCAGTTACAGGAGCCTAGATGGCTCATATTTAGTTACAACAACCCAGACAACTCATATACAGTTACAGGAGTCTAGATGGCTCAGATATAGTTACAGGAGCCCATATGGATTAGACACAGTTGCATGAGTCCAGAAGGCTACGATATGGTCTTAAGAGACCAAGTATGTTTAGTTTTTAACAATTAATCTGACAAGTCTCTGACGGACCGATACGGGACTTCACTATCCTATATTACTTGACAACCAACATGTGCTTGCGTGCACTTGGGTGACATCAAGTTTTTGGTGCCGTTGTCAGGGACTTGAATATTGATTAATTGTTTTTTGTTAGGATTTTTATTACACTATTCAAGTATTTAATTTTTGTAAGAATATTATATAGATTATTATTTTTCTTTTTCTTTTAGTAATTTACCACTTTTCTTTAACATGACATCATGGTACATAAATGGGTCGAATGATGGGTATTCATATTTTGGTGATCCGTGTCTGAATTGTGGAGGATCCCACTTGTGGCAACACTGTCATACTTATGGCATATGTAGTGGTCTGGATGTCCATTGGAGTAGTTGTCCAAATTTTTATTCCCTTCCCCAAGCCCTATTATGATCCTCTTGTTGTTTTTGAGGTTTACAAGAATAATGAAGAGGAGGAACATCATGCTCAAATAAGCGATATGGAAAAATTAATCTTGGAGCATATGGAAGTAATGAGGGAGCAGCTTACTGAACAAGGAAAAGCCGCAAAAAGGATGAGTGCCAAGCTCACAGAGATGATGGTTGAAACTGCAACTTGTAATGATTTAAAAGTCATGATCTTAGCCAATACTCAAGAGGAACCTCAAGTGGAAGGGAGAATAGATCTCAAACAAGAGATAGGCCAATTTGGCTCAAGTATCCATGACCTGCAGGATCTTTTGAATGAAAAAGTTGAGGCGTCTGAGGCCCAACTACAAAGTGTTGTGGATACTAGCCAATGCATAGAAGAGAAAAAAGAATCCCAACCATTAGACTATTCTTTGTTGGCTAATGTTGATGTTGAGGAGGTGGATAAAAGTGAGGATGTCAAGCATAATGCAATTTTGGAGTTAGGGCATATTTGTCTTCGTTCTAAACACTTTTCGACATTGTGTTTGGTTGACAACCTAGAAATAGAGCCTTTCAAGCCTATGGAGAGATGTATAGATGAGTAAAAATTCCCCTATATTCTAAAATTTATTATGCCAAAAAGACATAACGACATCCCTCACTTAAGGGACAAGAAGGGCATGATGCAACATTTATTACTTGGAACCTTCATGTTTACACCACCGCCCCTTGAGCATAACAAAAAATTGAAAAAGAAATTCAGGGTGAAATTTATAAGCTCAAAGTGGAAGGAAAAGTGGTGAAACTTGATGGCATCGTGTCGTGACGTTAAATCAGGCACTTGTTGGGAGGCAACCCAATTTGTAATAGTGTAGTTTTTATTATTTTTTATATAGTGTCACTTTTATTTTTTATTTTGTGTGCACAGAAGGGAAAGTCTGAGTACCTTAAATCAAAGCTAAGGTATCACATCTTGAGCTTAAGTGTGGGGTCGTATGACCCATGACTCAAGGATACAAACTGCTAGGTAGGCCCTAAAGAGTCTAAGGGAGTATTTCTCACCCATGTCTTATTTTATTTTATAGATGCTCTGAGAACAGAGCATGACTTTAAGTATGAGGTTAGGGGATATCTTCCAAAATTTTGAGGTTAAGGGTGACCATGTCATCAAGTTTTTCTTTGAAAATTTTTGAGAATAGCATGTCTCACCTGCCCTTCTATTTTTCTTATGGCCTCGGTTCTTTTGCGAAGTGGGAGACCTTTGAACCGGGTAAATTTTTTATTTTAGGAGTAGTTTAATTTTTTTTAGGAGAAGAAAAAGCTTTTTCGGATGATAGATGATTGACGACCGTCTTGAGAGAAAATTAGTCATATTTTATTTTTTTTTGTTGTAAAGTCAAAATTACCACTTGTGTGCTCTTTGATATTCCACTTATAAGCGAAGCTAGAGGCAATGAAGTGGTCATCTTGAATGCATAAGAAATAAAAAAAATCCATGAGAGACACATAGGTTCGTTAATTTCACTCAAAGAAAAATAATCTAACGGCTTAATAATGATAGCTTCATTCAACTTGATTGTGTGGATATGTAGCCATAGGAAACCAACTCACATCATGATGCCATGAGAGTTGAGCTTTAATTATAATATTTTATACATAATGTAACATCTAGAACTTGCCTAAGTGTGGATAGGATAGCTAGTTGCCAATACAATAAGATGTGATTAAGATATTTCTTTGAAAAATCCATTTTGTCCATTATTGTTGTACCTTCCGTAACACTATTCCTAGTTAACCCCTTTGAGCTTAAAGCCTTAATTTTATTCATAGCAAAAGAAGAATCCTAACCCCCTTTATTGCATGACCTTTAGAATTTTTTATCCAAAGATAGTCTGAGGCACTTTGAGAATTAAGAATGAGGGTCCACCGAGTTAGAAAGAGTCAAGGGAAAGGAAAGAAAAAGAAAAAAATGGGTGGATAATAAGAAGAGAAAAATAGAAGAGGGTGCCCACAAAAAGATGTTGTATATTTACTACTAGAATATAAATTAAAAAAAAAGATTTCAATAGCTGATTATTATTGTTGTTCTTATAAGTAGAAACTAGTAGTCAAGAAATAAGAAAGGGGCATGAGAAAAGAGATGGGAAATAGTGAAAGAAAAGGGTGAGCAGTGAGACAAAGAGGTGGACAACAAAGATGAGAAAAATATATAAAAGTGCTTAGGACTGGTAGTCACTATCAAAGAAAGATCATTCTTACCCGTCCCTTAATCGATATTACAACCATGAAAAGTCCTTATGATTTTAATCTTTTAAAATAACTAAGTCGTCTAAGTGTACATGAAGGGAAAGCTTAGGTATGTTGCATGTTTATGATACATTATTTCGGAGGGTGAGTGTGCCTTGCTTATTATGTTCCATGTTTTGAATTGATAATTTGAGGGAGTAACATCACTAAAAGTGAGGGGCATAAGATGTCTAAGTCGGTGTACTATATATTTCATATTTCATGGTTAATCATGTTGGCCCTGTTTTGAAAAGATGGGTCAGTTATAGAAGTTGTGTAGTCTTGAATGTGAAAACACTATATGTGCTTGATGATGTGAATTGCTATAAGTTGATGAACCACTTAATTATATTCTCTATGCTAGTTGGTCGAGTGAGAATTGATAGAGATGACAAGTGGTGAGAAAAGATGAGTTTGTGCACGGAAATGAGGATTGTTTGAGGACGAACAATGGTTTAAGTGTGGGATGGTAATGTTGGGCATATTTTTATGCGCATTTTCCATATTTTTACCCATCTTTTACCTTGTTTTGAGTTTATAATCCTTATGAAATGCATGAATTCATGTTTATATGTGCCTTGTGAGCTAACAAATATTTTTAGATGTTTTTAGCAGGAAACTAATGAAAAAGGACTCAAAAATGACCCAACGTGTAAAGAAAGAAGAGTTTGTGAAAATTATCTTGGTGAGATGGCTGGAGTGGTGCATCAACCTCCAAACTTCAGAGAAATTTGCACCAAAGTTGGTGCTATGGGTGGTGTAGCATGCTAGGTCCTTAACTTCAAAAGAAAATTTGATCAATACCTTGGCGAGATGAGTGACATGGCGCGCTAGGAGCATTCTAGAGTTAGGAAATTTTTTCAACACTCTGTTGCATTGAATGGCGTGGCATGCCAGAAAGGTCCAGAGGCTCAAAAATTTGACTAACACCTTGGTGCATTGGCTGGCGTTGCGTGCCAGAGGCAAAAATTCAAAGGAAATTCAAGCCAAGTTTGGCGAGATGGATGGCACGGCGTGCCAGGGGCTGTTGAGGGTAGATTTTCAAGTCTAAAATCTGAACTTCTTAAGGAAAAAAGAGTCATTGGATTCCATGCTTATAAAATATAACATCTAGGGTATATTTTTAGAAATCATTCATCGTATTGATCAGTTTGTACGCAAGTCTTGGAGGAAGAGACAAGTGCATTTTCTAGGTTTCTTCTTTAACTTATGTTTTTTATTCAAAAGATAAATTCTTTTGTTTTCCACTTGAACATGAGTGGAGAACCCTTGTTCTAGGCTTTTGGCCATGGCAGATGGTTGAAGTTTGAAATTTTTTCTATGATAGTTCTTAGTTCTTCGTCAAAAGTTGTTTATACTTATGTTAATTTCTTATTCGTTAGCTTGATCACCTCATAAATATATATGTTGGCTTTTGGTTGAACTCGAAAGAGGGAACCAAGAGAGTTAAAAGTAAATGTAGAAAATATTTCAAAAACCCTTGACCTATTGGTTCAAGGATAGATTTCATTGTCGAGGATAGAAATATACCCTTCAACCCTGTTCAGTTGAATACAAGTAGCCACAACTGTCGTCTCATGCTTTCCTGCGGCCATATGCATATAGGCGTTAGGGTTCATGGGATAGTTCTTGGATGTTCAAGAAAATGGCAAGAAATGGGATAGTAACTTGAAGCTAGCAACCTTAGGAAGAATTAGTCTAGCGTATTCAAGTCTTAAAAACTCAACCTAAAGCTAAAGTACCAATACCCTAGATTCTATGATCATTTGAATTACAGCATTTGTGAAAAGTGTTCAATTCATTAGTTAATTTACTTTTCAAGTTTTAGTAGTTTAATTTCCAAAATATTCCTTATTTTTATCTGTGTTTATTATAATAGTGAAATAAAATGCTAACCTTAAACAATAAATCTGACAAGTCTCTGAGGGATCGATAATCGGGACTTCACTATCCTATATTACTTGACAACCACGTGCGCTTGAGTGCGCTTGGGTGAAATATGGATGTTATGCGACCTATGAGCCTCTTAACCACCCTTACACCATCAAGCATGTTTGGTATCTCTTCAATGGCTTTTATCTTATCTAGGTTAGTTTATTTTGATCCCTCTATTTAACACGTGGAAACCAAGAAACTTACTTAATCTGACTCCAAAAGCGCACTTCTCTAGATCGAGCTTCATATTGTGCTTCCTCAATATATCAAAAGTTTCTTGAAAATGATCCAAATGGTTCTTTGCATTCAAAACTTAACTAACACGTCATCAATATAAACTTTTGTTGTTTTACCTATCTATTTTTCAAATATTTTATTCGCGAGTCTTTGGTAAGTGGAACCTGCATTTTCTAGACCAAAAGGAATTAAATTATAATAATATATACCAAAAATTTTGATAAATAAAGTCCTCTCTTGGACTTTCTAATCCATCTATATTTGGTTGAATCGGAAATATGCATGAAAAAAGCTTATTATCTCCTGCCCTGTCGTGGCATTGATCATCTGATCGATGTTTGGCACCCGAAATGAATTTTGAGAAAGCCTTGTCCAAGTCTTTGAAATCAACATACATCCTAATATATAAGGCATTTTTACCTTTTTCCACTCTGATCAGAATAATGTTTACCGCGACCTCGGCTACAACCAGATAAGAAAGTGATTGCTCTACCTTGAGCGATTTTGCCAACAAACATAGGTAGGAAAAATAAGACTTTAAGATTTTTAGTGTCTGCTGACAATTTAGAGTTCATTGAAATTTGTAATACCCTGAAAGTGCTTAAGAATAGACCCGAAAGTTAAAAGTTAAAAACTGCAGAAATTGGAAAAAATTTGCACAGGACGGGCCAAGGAACGACTCGTGGTATCAAACCACAAGTCGTTGTATGCAGTGTTGGTTAGGAGAGTATTGGTGGTAGTGGAGACAACGGGCGACACAATGACTCGTTGTTAGGAAGAACGAGTCGTTGTCAGCAGACGTTGGAAGAGGATGGGTTCAGCAGGTGGCATACAACAGGCTTTTCAATGACTCGTTGTGGGTTGTAACGAGTCATTGTTACCGGTCGTAGTTTTGGTGCAAGAATTTCCAGTGTAGATAACGGATCAAGACCACGACTCGTTGGAAGCAACGAGTCGTGGTGAGGCTCGTGGTAAGCAGGTTCAGATTTTGTGAAGAGCAAACAACGGATGATGTAATGGTTCATTGTTTCTAAGGGCAAGTTGTCCTATTCGTCCGTTGGTTAATTCCGAAAGTAAGTTGCAGCAGTACAGACGACTATCGACAGAACGGGTCATCATTATCTCTAATGACCCATTGATTCTGTCCGTTAGTTCAACCCGGCCAGTTTTCAGGGTAGATTCATTAAGGGAATTTATGACTTTTTCACGCTATGAGACCCTAAACTATGTCGTTTTAACTTATGGAAGGTGGGTTTTTAGGGGGATAATTTATTCTAAAGTCCTCATTCATGCATGCAAGAGTATAGGGAGGTAATCAAAGGTGATTGAAGGCTTTTCTCTTCAATTCTTCCAAATTCCTTCTTGGGCATTCAAGAGAGGTTTAGAACCAGTTATTCCCAGGTATGTAAGGCTATCAATGGGTTATTCCTTCCACACCCATGCTCATTGTTCGGATGTCTGGATGACTACACGCAAGTGCACGTGGTCGAACAAGTAGTAAGTGGCTCAAGTAAGCCAAGTATCGATCCCATAGGGACTGGACTAC
>JACEIK010001691.1:114129-131180 GCA_018107945.1 Datura stramonium | reverse complement strand
AATTCCTTGCTCGCTCCCGAGTCCATCTCCGATTCCTCCCAACATGCATCTTAGCTCCATAAAATGTACGTTTTTCCTGCAAAACAACGCTAATCATGTTAGTTAGTATAAATTCACACTTTCCTACAATTTACATGAGAATGTACAAATATTTTTGGATAAACAAGGAAAAAACGATGCATTTGAGTATCACTTGGGCATATAAATATACCCCAGATCACTCATCCCCTACGATTTTACTACAAATTCTAATAAAAACTCATGGGGTTCTAAAGTTGATTTATATAAAAGTCTAGTGATTTGTTAATGGGTTTTATGATTATAGAATCTTACCATATCCTATGGGTCTTGATCAGTTTTGTTATTTAAATTAATTATAATGTCATCAATTTTGATTTTAATGAATCAATCATAATTATGCATGACCCGTGATGACTCGATTTATGATCTTCTCTTCAATTGATGATATTGAAAAGTCCAGCATGAATTATGATTTAAATTATGTATTTACTCAATTACCCATCATGATTTTTATGAATTTCAAACTATATGCATGATCTACAAGTATGTTTGAACCTTATGAATCATGAATCATGTTTTGGCCGACTCACAGGTCTTATGTCATGGCAAGTTTACGTATGTACAATTATGTTTATGATTATCATGATTTAACTAGCCCATGAATCCATGCATATTATACTATGAGCACTATATATGTTTTGGGAGTAGTATCGAACACCGAGTAGGTTCGGGGCTTAGGTTAAGCCCCGGATCTCATAAACTGCGTGCCACCATAGGTATGTTGGGACCCCTTTCATGACCGTCCCCGACCCAAATGGCCCTTTTTTCATGGTGATTTAACACTTTCATGATTCTACCCTTGGCAAGGTACGGACACCCTCCCGACTAGGGTTATAAATTGGGATTCATGTGTGCTCATATGGAGTATGTCGGTTAAGAGAATCTCCCACTGTTCCTCATGATTTATGCATGATATGATTATGTATTTTGGATCAAGTCATGTTAAGTAAAGCTTTTTCCTTATGATTATGATTATGTTTACATTGCGAATGTTTAGAAAACCTGGGCCTTATGACATGTTATGATGATTTATGGTACGAGCATGATGTCCTACTCTTATGATCATTTATGAGTTTATACATATTTTTTAAATGTCCATTTTAATTAACTTGTATACTCAGAACATTCCACATACTGACCGCATACATTTTATGTTGTATCGTTTCATGATATAGGCCCTAGCTCTCAGGCTCACCCTCCACAATAGTGCTTTAAAGGTTGTTATCAGCATATTTGGTGAGTCCTCATGTTCTGAGGGAAATATGTTTAGACTCTATTGTTTCTCTTTCAGTTTCAGTATCATAGGGTTAGTTGGGGTATTGTCCCATCAATTCGTCTTTCATGATTAAGGGCTTTTCAGACTATAAGTTGTATTCAATCGTCATGAATCATGTGTTGTCTTTTCTATGTATTTATGACATGTTTACATTTTTTTATGTTAAGTATTCCGCTTATGTGAATGAATTAGATGTATGCTCATGCCATAGGTCAACTTGGGGTCTCTGGGGGCTCCTTGTCTCGTGTCTACAATCCAGGTGTATGTGCGGGTCGTGACAAACTTGGTATCAGAGCTATAGGTTTTTAAGTGTCCTAGGGTGTCTGAAAGTCGCGTTAAGTAGAGTCTTTTTCATGAGTGTGAAGCGCACCACTTATGATAAAGAGGCTACAAGACGTTTAGGAAATGTTCCCTTCTTTCATGATCTATATCGTGCAATGAAAGTCCTTTACTCCTCTAATTCATTATACTCGCATTTGCAGAATCATGCATGTATGCCAAGTGAACGCCAGAAGAAATGGTAATGGTAATGATCATGAGGGTGCCAATGGTGAGGAGCATCAGCCAGCCCCACTCGTTCACGAGGAGCATGCACCAGAGTCAGCTGCCCCCGCTGAGTTCAGGGAAGCGATTCAGATGCTAGCGCAGGCCATGACAGCCCAGGTTCAGAATAAGATAGTGGCACATTACCCTCAGAATGGGAATGCCACAGCAGCTAGGGTGAGGGATTTCTTAAGGATGAGCCCTCCTGAGTTCACGGGGTCGAAGGTGGATGAGGATCCACATGATTTCATTGAGGAGATTTTGAAGATCACCCAAGTTATGGGTGTGAATAATGGGGAGTGTGTTGACTTGACCTCCAATCAGCTAAAACGGGTGGCTCATATATGGTTTAAGCAGTAGAAAGATGCTAGGGTAGTGGGTGCAGGCCCGATAGGTTGGGAGGAGTTCCACGCGGCATTTATGGATCGGTTCTTCCCTCGGGAGATGAGGGAGCTTAAGGAGGCCGAGTCTGTTAATTTGAAGCAGGGTAACATATCCGTTCAGGAGTACACATTGGAGTTCACCCGATTATCCAAGTATGCTCCAGAGTTGGTGGCGGATCAGAGGGCTCGGGTGAGCCATTTTGTGCATGGGGTGGCGGATTACTTGGACAAGGATTGCAGGATCGCCATGCTTCATCGGGATATTGACTTTCCCCATATTGTACTACATGCATAACAGATGGAGTCGGTCTACCGGAGGCAGAGGGAGGCCAAGAGGGCTAGGACCGATAGCTGTGGGGTTTCTCTGGTCAGGTCAGGGGGTGGACAGCATTAGCAGTCCCAGCACAGGTCTATCGCTCCAGCTCCATCATTGGCCAGCACGCCATCTAGGTTCAAGGGAGATCAGAGGATCAGGGCTTCAGGCTCAAGGGATTAGGGTAGCATGCAGGTGGAGCGCACTTTTACAGTTTATGCGAAGTGCGGTAAGAATCATCCCAGGAGGTGCCTAGTCAGCGCGGATGCTTGTTTTGGGTGTGGAAAACCCGGACACAGAGTCAGAGATTTCCCTTCAGCTAGTTCTTCCGCTTTAGCAACATGTCCCCCTCAGCAGGTAGTCAGCTCCAAAATAGGTTTTATGCTCTAGTACCCTGCCAGGAGCAGGAGGCTTCACCAAATATGGTAACTGGTATGTTGCAAGTCTTCCATATTGATGTTTATTCCTTGTTAGATCCAGGAGCTACTTTGTCTTTTGTGACCCCTTATATTGCTAGTAGTTTTGGAGTTAGCCCTAAAATTTTGTCAAAACCGTTCTCAGTCTCTACCCCAGTCGGTGAATCAGTTGTAGCTAGGCGGGTGTATAGAGGTTTCCCCGTCATAGTGTTGCATAAGATTACCTCCGTAGACTTAGTAGAGTTGTCTATGACTGACTTTGACATCATTTTGGGCATGTATTGGTTGTTTTCATGTTATGCTTCGATTAATTGTAGGACCCGTGCGGTGGAATTTCGATTTCCGGGTGAGTCAGTGTTGGAGTGGAAGGGTAATTCAGTTGTACCAGCCGGTCGGTTTATTTCTTATCTTAAGGCTAGGAAAATGATTTCTAAGGGCTGCATGTATCACCTAGTTAGGGTTAAGGATGTTGAGTCCGAGACCCCGACTATCCAGTCAATTCTGGTAGTGTGTGAGTATCCGGAGGTTTTTCCCGATGATTTGCCAGGTGTTCCTCCTAAGAGGGAAATTAATTTCGGTATTGATCTCTTACCCAATACGCATCCCATCTCTATTCCTGCCTATAGGATGGCTCCTGCCAAGCTAAAGGAGTTGAAGCATCAATTGAAGGACTTGTTAGATAAGGGCTTTATCAGGCCAAGCAAGTCTCCATGGGTGTGCACCGGTGTTATTTATTCAGTAGAAGGATGGTTCCCTTCACATGTGTATTGATTACTGGCAATTGAACAAGGTCACCGTCAAGAATAGGTACCCCTTACCCAGGACCGATGACTTGTTTGACCAGCTTCAGGGTGCCAGATGTTTCTCAAAGATAGATCTCAGGTCCGTGTATCACCAGCTCAGGGTTCGGGAGAGTGACTTCCCGAAAACCGCTTTCAGGACTCGGTATGGTCACTATGAATTTGTTGTTATGTCTTTTGGACTAACCAATGCCCCTACAGATTTCATGGACTTGATGAATAGGGTATTCAAGAAATATCTAGACATGTTTGTGATCGTGTTCATCGATGATATCCTTATATTCTATCGGAGCGAGGAGGAGAATGTCGCTCACTTGAGATTAGGGCTTCAGACCCTCAAGGATCATCACTTGTATGCAAATTTCAGCAAGTGTGAATTTTGGTTGGACTCTATGGCATTCTTAGGACATGTGGTATCGAGTGACGGAATAAAGGTAGATTCTCAAAAGATTGATGTGGTAAAGAATTGGCCCAGGCCGGTGAATCCTTCTGAAATTCAGAGTTTCTTGGGCCTAGCAGGATACTATCGGAGGTTTGTGGAGGGTTTTTCATCAATTGCAGCACCATTGACCAGGTTGACCCAGAAAAAGGTAATGTTCCAATGGTCGGAGGCTTGTGAGAAAAGCTTTCAGGAATTGAAGACCCGACTCACTTCAGCACCAGTGTTGACCATACCTGAGAGCACGAATGGATTTGTTGTGTATTGTGATGCTTCGAGAGTCGTACTCGGATGTGTATTGATGCGGCAAGGAAAAGTAATAGCATATGTCTCCCGACAGTCAAAGGTTCATGAGAAGAATTACCCGACCCATGATCTAGAGTTGGCAGCGGTGGTGTTTGCATTGAAGATATGGCGGCATTACTTGTATGGAGTCCACATGGATGTATTTACGAATCAAAAGAGTCTATAATATTTGTTCACGTAGAAGGACCTCAATCTTTGGCAAAGAGAGGTGGTTAGAACTACTCAAAGACTATGATATAAGTGTTCTTTACCACCTGGGAAAGGCTAACGTGGTAGCGGACGCACTTAGTAGACTCTATATGGAGAGTGTGTCCCACGTGGAGGAAGGAAAGAAAGAGCTGGAAAAGGATGTTCATCGACTTGAAAGGTTAGGAGTGAGGCTAGCAACTCAGTTGACGATGGTGTTGTTGTGCAGAATGGATCAGAGTCGTCCTTTGTGGTTGATGTCAAATCTAGGAAAGATGAAGATATGATTTTGAGGAAATTGAAGGAAGTTGGTGGAGGTTTTCTCCTAAGGGGGAGATGGGGCTCTTCGATATCAGGGTCGTTTATGTGTTCCAGACATTGATGATTTGAAAGGCCGAATATTGCATGAGGCACATGGTACCAGATATTCTATCCATCCGAGATCCATGAAGATGTATCGGGACTTGCGAGAAATCTATTGGTGGGATGGCATGAAGATGGATATTGCAGAGTTCGTAGCCAAATGTCCAAATTGTCAACAAGTAAAGGTTGAACATCAAAGACCGGGAGGAGCATTTCAAGATATTAGCATTTCTACTTGGAAGTGGGAGGAGATCAACATGGATTTCATAACAGGATTACCTCATACTCGCCAGCAATATGATTCCATTTGGGTGGTGGTAGACAGGCTGATCAAGGTGGCACATTTCCTACCGGTGAAAACCACAGATTCAACGGATGATTATGCCAAATTGTATATTTGGGAGTTGGTTTGATTTCATGGAGTGCCCTTGTCTATTATTTCAAACCGAGGTACTCAGTTTACCTCCCAGTTCTGGCTGTATTTTCAAAAGGGATTTGGGACTCAAGCTAAGCTCAGCACAACCTTTCATCTGCAAACGAATGGCCAAGCTGAACAAAACAATCCAGACTCTTGAGGACATGTTGAGAGCATGTGTGATGGATTTCAAAGGTGGCTGGGATGATCATTTTCCCTTGATTAAGTTTGCTTATAATAACAGCTATCATTCTAGTATCCAGATGGCACCATTTGAGGCTCTTTATGGTCGAAGCTGTAGATCTCCCATTGGATGGTTTGAGGTTGGTGAGGCAATTATGATAGGGCTTGATTCGGTTCATAAAGCTATGGTAAAGGTTCATTTAATAAGGGACCAGTTAAAAAATGCTCAGAGTCGTCAGAAATCATATGCTAATGTGAGGAGAAGGGTTCTGGAGTTTGAGGTAGACGATTGGGTATTTCTCAAGGTATCTCCCATAAAGGGAGTCATGCGGTTTGGGAAGAAAGAGAAACTCAGTCCCCGATATGTTGGTCCCTAACGGATCATGAGAAGAGTTGGTAAGGTAGCGTATGAGTTGGACTTGCCCACAGAGTTATCTTCTATACATCTCGTGTTTGATGTGTCACTTTTGAAGAAGTGTTTGGGAGATCCAGCTCTAGTAGTCCTAGTGGACAGTGTCGGCGTAAAAGACACCCTCAGCTATGAAGAAGTTCTGATGGAAGTATTAGATCGTCAAGTCCAAAAGCTAAGGAACAAGGAAGTATCTTCAGTTAAGGTTTTATGGATAAATCAGCATGTTGAAGGAGCTATATGGGAAGTCAAAGTAGATATGATGGCTAGATACCTGCATTTATTCTGTACCGGCTCAGTTTTGACTTGAGGTATCAGTTGTTCTCTATGACTCTATCTAGTTTTCATGTTCAGTTCATGTGTTCAAGTTTCCTTTATGTGTATAAATGTGTATGTGAAGATGAGATCAGTTTAGTTATGTGATATGAATTGGAGGTAGTCATTTCGTAAAATTTCGGTTAAGATGATCAGTATTTGAATATGATAATTGCATGTATCTATTTTCTTCTTGTTTCCTACATTCGAGGATGAATGTTTCCAAAGGGGAGATATTGTAATACCCCGAAAGTGCTTAAGAATAGACCTGGAAGTTAAAAGTTGAAAATTGTAGAAATTGAGAAAAATTTGCACAGGAAGGGCCAAGGAATGACTCGTGGTATCAAACCATAAGTCGTTGTATGCAGTCACTGTTTAGGGGAGTATTGGTGGCAGTGGATACAACGGGCAACACAATGACTCGTTGTTGGGAACAATGAGCCGTTGTCAGCAGGCGTTGGAAGAGGTTGGGTTCAGCAGGTGGCATACAACGGGCTTTTCAACGACTCGTTGTGGGTTGTAATGAGTCGTTGTTACCGGTCGTTGTTTTGGTACAGGAATTTCCAGTGTAGATGATGGATCAATACCACGACTCATTGGAAGCAACCACGAATCATGGTGAGGCTCGTGGTAAGCAGGTTCAGATTTTGTGAAGAGAAAATAATGGACGACGTAACGGTTCGTTGTTTCTGAGGACGAGTCATCCTATTCGTCCGTTGGTCAGTTTCGGAAGTAAGCTACAACAGTGCAGATGACGAGCGACAGAACGGGTCATCGTTAGCTCTAACGACCCGTTGGTTCCATCCGTTAGTTCAACCCGGCCAGTTTTCAGGGTAGATTCATTAAGGGCATTTTTGACTTTTTCACGCTATGAGACCCGAAACTACGTTGTTTTAACTTATGGAATGTGGGTTTTTAGGGGGATAATTTATTCTAAAGTCCCCATTCATGCATGCAATATTATAGGGAGGTAATCAATGGTGATTCAAGGCTTTTCTCTTCAATTCTTCCAAATTCCTTCTTGGGCATTCAAGAGAGGTTTAAAACCAGTTATTCCCAGGTATGTAAGGCTGTCAATGGGTGATTCCTTCCACACCCATGCTCATCCCCTACGATTTTACTACAAATTCTAATAAAAACTCGTGGGGATTTAAAGTTGATTTATATAAAAGTCTAGTGATTTGTTAATGGGTTTTTTGATTTTAGAATCTTATCATATCCTATTAGTCTTGATCAATTTTGTTATTTAAATTATTTATAATGTTATCGATTTTAATTTTAATGAATCAATCCTAATTATGCATGACCCATGATGACTCGATTTATGATCTTCTCCTCAATTGATGATATTGAAAAGCCCAGCATGAATTATGATTTAAATTATGTATTTACTCAATTACCCATCATGAATTTTATGAATTTCAAGCTATATGCATGATCTTCAAGTATATATGAACCTTATGAATCATGAATCATGTTTTGACCGACTCACGGTCCTTATGTCATGGCTAGTTCACGTATATACAATTATGTTTATGATTATCATGATTTAACTAGCCCCTAAATCCATGCATGTTATACTATGAGCACTACATATGTTTTGGGAGTAGTATCGAATACCGAGTAGGTTCAGGGCTCAGGTTAAGCCCTGGATCTCATAAACTATGTGTCACCATAGGTATGTTGGGACCCCTTTCATGACCATCCCCGGCCCAAAATGGCCCTTTTTTCATGGTGATATCACACTTTCATGGTTCTACCCTTGGCAAGGTACGGACACTCTCCCGGCTAGGGTTATAAGTCGGGCTTCATGTGTGTTCATATGGGGCATGTCGGTTAAGAGATTCTCCCACTGTTCCTCATGATTTATGCATGATATGATTATGTATTTATGCTCAAGTCATGTTAAATAAAGCTCTTTCCTTATGATTATGATTATGTTTATGTTACGAATGTTTTTAAAACCTTGGGCCTTATGACATGTTATGATTATTTACGATACGAGCATGATGTCCTACTCTTATGGTCATTTATAAGTTTATATATATGTTTTAAATGTCCTTTTTAATTACCTTGCATACTTAGTACATTTCACGTACTGACCGCATACTTTCTATACTATATCGTTTCATGATATAGGCCCCAGCTCTCAGGCTCACCCTCCACAGTAGTGCTTCAGAGGTTGTTATCAGCGTATTTAGTGAGTCCTCATGTTTCGAGGGCTATATGTTCAGACTTTATTGTTTCTCTCTCAGTTTCAGTATCGTAGGGTTAGTTGGAGTATTGTCCCATCAACCCGTCTTTCATGATTAGAGGCTTTTCAGACTATAAGTTGTATTCAGTCATCATGTATGGATCATGTATTGTCTTTTCTACGTATTTATGACATGTTTACATTTTCTTATGTTAAGTATTCCGCTTATGTGAATGAATTAGATGTATACTTATTCCATAGGTCGACTTGGGGTCTCTCTGGGCTCCTTGACCCGTGTCTATGATATGGGTGTACGTGCGGATCGTGACAGAATTGGTTCTTCTTCTTCAATAGTGAGAAGAATCGATGACATTTTCTCTATGACCTTAAAATAAATCTGTTGAGGGTTGTTACGTGACTTGTGAGTCTCTTAACCTCCTTCACTCCATCAAGCATATTTGGTATCTCTTCAACGACTTTTATCTTATTCAGGTTTATTTTTATTCCTCTATTTAACATGTGGAAACCAAGAAACTTACAAAATCTAACTACAAAGTCACAATTCTCTATATTGAGCCTCATGTTTTACTTCCTCATACTTAACTAACATGTCATCAATATAAACTTTCATTATTTTTTTAACTTTTATTCACGAATATTTGGTAAGTGGCACCTGTATTTTTTAAACCGAAAGGCATTTCATTTTAATAACATGTACCAAAACTTTTTATAAATGAAGTAATCTCTTGGTTTTTCGAATTCATTTGTATATGGTTGTATCCGGAATATGCATCGAGAAAGCTCATTATTTCCTGCCCTACTGTGGCATCGATCATCTTATTGATGTTTGGCATAAAAAAACAAATCCTTTAGGAAAGCCTTTTTCAAGTCTTTGAAATCAACACACATCCTAACTTTATTAAGTTTTTGGCACAATAATCGCATTACCTAACCATTTTGGGCATGGTACCTCTCAAATAGAACCTATGTTGAGCAGTTGATTTGCCTCCTCCTTGACAAACTTATTTTTATCCTCAGACATCGTACATTTATTTTTCCTTATTAGACGGAAGCTTGAATCTACCCTTAGCTTCTGGACTGTTATGCTTGGTGGAATACTTGTAACATCGAGATAAGACCATGAAAAACAATCAACATTAGTTTTTAGAAATTCAATGAGTTTTTATCTAAGCTCTTGCTTAACATCGTGCATGTATATACCTTTCTTTATGGAAAATCAACAAGCAGATCACTTGTTAGAGCTCATCCACTGTGGATTTAATAACATCCTTATCGTTCGAATCTTGGAAAGACTTCAACACTTAATATTGAACTCAATCTGTCTCTTTCAATTCCTAGATTTCATCTTCCATACCAATCTCAAGGTTTGGATTCAATTTTTGTGATTGTTATTTGGCATTTCCTAATTGGTCCTCGATAGATATTTGGCCAAAGACATTGCAAACATTTTCCTTGATGCATGGAGGTCCCTTTGATTTTCTTAATTCCCTTCTAAGTTGGAAAATTTATCACAGTCTATGCTACAATACTCAAGAAAGCAGGGTGCAAAAAAGATCTCATATCTCTATCCATTACATCAAATTTAGTGTGCTTGATTACTCCTTCCGCAAATAAAAAAGATCAAGGCAAATATATGGCTAACAAATGAAAGGCACCTAGTTGTATGTGGAAGGTACTTCCCTCAAGGTGTAAATCCATGGATTTCCAAGGATAATGATATATCTCATATCTCTATCCATTACATCAAATTTAGTGTGCTTGATTACTCCTTCCGCATTTATTGATAGCATGATCTTACCTTAGGTCACCTCACTAGATATATTTAAATCAGCCAAAAGCTTTATAACTGAAATTACTTTATCAATTAACTTTATTTACTCGAGGACCCACATATGTATGGCATAGTCTAACTACATGGATTAATATGCACATGTTTAGTTACAAAATTATTTATATTTAAATAGATTACCATTGCACTATTATCCGTAAACTCCAAGTCGTTCAAACCTTCATAATTGAATGAAACTAACTTTGGGTCTGGAGTCTCTAAATGTCTCTTCTTATAATTGATTGTTATCTTAGCATTCTTTGATAAAAGTGCTACTCAACTAACTTTTTCCCCTGATTATCATGTTGATTAAGTGTTGGGTGGATTAGGCTTCGCTTTGGCGGCTTGTACTTCTTTCCCATATATTTTTTTGGCTCTACTACTCAAAAACTCCTTTAAGTGATCATTTTTAAGCAATATAGAAACTTTCTCTCGGAGATGACTACAGCCTGGTAATCGCCCCACATATTTTGGTCCCTGAAATCAGGGTCAGACCTTACAGACTATGGAGCGGGCATCCTATATGCCTCTTATGGTCGCGATCAACTGTATCGGGCTGATGTTCAAGCCATGTTTCAAAAGTTTCAAGACTTCTTCCACTATGTAAATAGGATTAGAGGTCCTAATCACTTCCTTATTTTGCATCCATTTTGGTTCTGAACTTTGTCCCTCCACTTGTCAAACCGAGGCCTCTTCATAGGTTGGAAACTCCGATCGTGTTGACTCGATCTTGATCTTGTGCCGGATGGATAAGGTGAGAATCAACTTCTCATAGGTTTCTAATTTGATTCCCATACTTCAACCATCTTGTCATGAGACCGACAATAATCATATTCAACCTGAACATTTGACTCATACCGGTTGGGTATGTTGACCCAAGTTGTAGCCTTGAACTTCGTCAAATTTTCTTCAATTTTAGCGATGCGATCAAACTGTCGAGGTTCAAGCCCATTGTAAAAGCCTTTTTTCCCTGTCATCTTGGACCA
This sequence comes from Datura stramonium, assembly GCA_018107945.1. Lineage (NCBI taxonomy): Eukaryota > Viridiplantae > Streptophyta > Magnoliopsida > Solanales > Solanaceae > Datura > Datura stramonium. Next base: position 119,723 of record JACEIK010001691.1, on the reverse strand, counting down.
ATAAAAACAACATCCATTTTTTTAGAACCTGATCACGAAGTCTCAAAGCAGCTGGGAGTCACATTTCTCGATTTTGAAGATTTTCGCCCTTTTAGCCTGCACCTTTCTAGCTCCAGCATATGCCTTGATAAAGAATTTGCAAGCATAATAAAAGAATCTGTAGAATTTTGTTGCACTCCATAAATTTTGGTAGTACGATTGTCGTATGCGCGTGTACATTGAGAATTCTAGCATGTGAAACCTCCGAAAGAAGGCTCGGGAGGCGAGAATACAGCATGTCGTAAAACAGACGGGACAGCCAAAGCCAGGGGGCCAGTGCGCTGGGTGCCGCTTTGTGTAGCCTGCCTTGGCGCAGGCAGTGGCACGTCGCACAGCTATGGCAGCATGATTGGGGGCGCGCCGCACACCCCTCGGCCACCGCCCAACTATATATACCCTCCTTTATTTCAATTTGGGTCATTTCAATATATATATATCCACGGCTAAATAGAGAAGAGTACGTGACTTTCAATATATTTTCGCCCTATTATGCTACCAAACGCCATCCAAACTTAAATTAACTTCGGGTAACGAGTTCTAGGCCTACGGGGAGCATTACTACGAAGTTATTTCTCGAAAATTCGCCCGGAAAATTGGAACTCCACCGAGTAAAAGTCGTTAGAATTACTCCAAATTGATTCCTAAACAACCACGGGCATTAGGTAAGCACTTCTCACTTCTGAACTCTCAAGAAATTACAGGTTCTCACCGAGTTATTCGGAGTTGTACTATAGTAAATACTAGTATTGAAAGTTATCGTTATTTGACAAGTTGAGTATTGAAATTAGCCCTATTCTTTCAGTAACAAAGTTGCAGTTAGATAGAACCGCCGGTTATAAGTTGAAACTCGCCAGTTAAATAGAAGTCGGCACTCGAGGTATGTAAAGCTATCCTTTTCGGCAAGCTACGTTTGTCGTAAATATAGTACGACTTGCATGTCTATAGTACTTCAGAGTAAATCTATCGTGGTCAGCTGTTACAAATTGAATTGAGACGACAGTGATAATATAGTAACCCTCGTCAAAGTTAACCCTATCCAGCTTGATTGTAATATATGAGGTTTGGGATTTGAATGTTACTACCTATAGGGTTATATCGGTAGGATTAGTATGTGTCCAAAAGAACCAGAGTGAGGTCGTGAGGGTCGTTTCTAGTTTCAGAGCTTCTCTTATGACCCATAGTGGAGCCAAGGCTCGGGGTGCAGCTACAGCTATTATATTACAGCCCATAGTCGAGCTAAGGCTCGGGGATCAGTTATAGAAGCTACAGTATGATCCATAGTCGATCCAAGGCTCGGGATCCAGTTACAGCAGTTGCATTATGACCCATAGTCGGGCCAAGGCCCGGGTCTAGTTGTTAGAGCTTACATCATGACCTATAGTCGGGCTAAGGCCGGGGTCCAGCTATCAGAGATTACATGGTGGCCCATAGTCGATCTAAGGCTCGGGGCCCAGTTATACAACTAGACAGTTCAGACACAGATATAGTTTCCGAGCATGAATGCTCCTGAGTTACAGTATGTTTACAAACCTTAAATCACCAGATAGTAGAATGTACTTTGTTTGTACTTGTTGGGGCTTATGGGGGCCTAGGGAGGTTATTCTGTGTTGTTTGTACCTTTCAGGCTTATGGGGGCCCAGTTAGGTTTTGTTTGTATTATATATCTTGTTAGTTAGATATTATAGATGATGAGATTGTTCATGTTAAACTCTTACCCTTCTTCTTGATTACTCCAGTTTTATCAGCTTTCATTCAGTTATCATCTTACTTCCTTACATATTGTACTGACTCCCAACTTGGGGCGCTGCATTACTTGTCTGCAGGTGTGGATAGACACGGTTCGGGACCTTCTTAGCCATCAGTTGGAGTTAGCAGTTTGTTCAACTCCTTTCCTTTGGAGTTGAAAAGTTAGAAAAGGTTTGTCTTTTGTTGTACAGTTTATGGGTAGGTGGGGGCCCTGTCTTGACCATTATTCCACTCTTAGAGGCTTGCAGACTACATACTTCCAGTAGTTAGCTTTTATTATTAATCGTGTGGGGCCTATGTATGTTTTACTTCATGTGATGGTCGTGTAGGTCCTTTTTTAGTTTTCAGTTAGCGGCCTTGTCGGCTATAGTATAGTTCAGTTGCTTGATTTCATTTTAAGTTATAACTAGACAGCATGGTGGTCTTGTCAGCCCGCATAGGATCCCTGTTATTGTGTTGTTGTTAGTTAGTTGGATTCTTTTACAAGTGGCCTTGTCAGTCAGAGGATGCATTTACAGCCGAGATATAGCTCGTCCATTTCTTGGATTAAGTTACAGGTGTGAGTCAATAGTGCACCAGGTCAGTCAGGTTAGCCCAAATCCCAGTGTGGCACTAGATGCCAGTCATGCCTCCCAAGGTGGGGCATGACAAATTTTTAGGCAATAAAAAATACAATTTAATTTTCCCTCCTGATAGGGTTACTCCCAACTTCTTGACTAGAATCGATTTAATATTGTCTTTAGTCAAATTCACTCCCTTTTACTATTGTTGTAAAGGCCAAAATGTGTTTATTAGGATCCCTTGTTCCATCATATTTAGGAATATCAGACATCCTGAACCTCTTTGAAATTGGCTTTGGTGTTGCGTTGGGTTTGTACAGCTATTGGGAATATCTTTAAGAATCTAGCACTTTCAAGAGTGTAGGTGCCCTCGGTATGCGGTCGTGCAACTCCTTTAGGCCATCCTTCAAGCTTATCCTGAATTCTTCTCTGAAAGATCCTATCCCTAGTTTCCTAACTTTGGAACCTCCTCTAACCTGTCAATTCTGTATTCCTTGAACGAGTCTTACCTGCGAGGCTAATTCTCAAATTTCTCCTTGGACGGGTTGTTCCAGATAGGCATATGCTCACATGTTCCAATGTTGTTGAAAGTCACCATGGTCAACGCCTTCTAAAACTCTGTCACCCTCCGGTTCTGTTGGAACAAATGATCCATCATAGTGCTATGTTGAGTAGACAAATTTTTAGAGTTTCTTTAAGATAGTCCAAATCCAAACATTCATGATTTCGCCGGTGAGTTGTCTCCTCATCGCGTATGTCTTCAAGGGCTTCCTCTCTCATATTTTGGTGTGTGTTTACCTATGTCAAATCTCAGCTTCTTGGCCGGTCCTTACTATATTGGGGTATTACTCATGATGACCTGACTGGTCTTGGACACATTCTGTTACGTTTTCGTTGTTTCTTACGATTTCTATGAATTATTTTTGAAAAAATAAACCAGTGGATCTAAGTGGGCTAGCAAAATGGAACAGTGAGTCAAAAAAAATATCACAATTGCACAAGCCTCATGGTGGACGCCAAACTATTTATGGGAAGACCTGTATAATTGAATTTATACGTGGTTAAGGGCACTTGGATTGATCTGACGTTATTAATTTCGTTACTAGTAATAAAGATGATGTTGAAATAATGAATTAACGACGATAATGTAATGTAATGAGTTAGAAAAATGATTCAATTGATATGTCGATGTTTCAGCTACGAATCTGGATGGAACTTCAAGTATTTGGAAGCAACTCAAGAATAAAAGCCAAAAAACTCAATAGATTGTAATAAATCACTTAGTTATTTTCAAACTTCAATCCTTTTATAAATGAGTGATACCACTATTTATAGACATCAACTAGAGTACATCAATCAATTAAATCACTTTATTAGGGCCTATAGTACATCTTCCAATAAAAATATTTTATTTTTACAATATCGTTGTGTGTGTCAGTTGCAAATCCACTGTGATTCGCGGGATCTTTGTATAAATTTGGTTACGTGTATTTGTCATTTTCTTGTCATAACTTCGGGCCACGAATCAGGCTTCGGGCCACAATTCTGAATTCAAGCAATGAGTTCTAATCTTCCTCAATTATAAGTTCGTTAAATCATTGCAATGATTGAGTTCGGTTCCAAGAATGCAATAATTTCGTACACTATCATCGAAAATTATTCCCTGTCTTCAATCGTTCAATTCAAATTCTTCTCTTCAATCATCACCCATGGCCCTATCCCATATTATGCCTACGTATTTGAGGTACTCCCCACCCCCACCCCCCATATAATATTCACATCTGACAAACCCTTAGATGGTGAGAAAACATCTGATTTCTCACTTTTACATCATATATATGTGTATTTCCTATCTTGTAGTTCTACGTGTGATACTTCACAAAATTTTAACGAGCCTACCTTCTCGCTCCAACAGCAAAACAAGCAAGGAAAAAATATATATGAAAAGATAACAATTCCATGGGTCAATCTATTAAGGAACTACAATATTTGTCATCAACATGATTTTTTGCATATACCTTATTCTCATTATAGATTGTCTTTTGGTAATAAGAAAATAGGAAAGAATCAACTGTATGCCTAACTCCCCCTTGTATGGTAGAGATAAGACAATATTTGTCATCAACATGATTTTGCTATATACCTTATTCTCATTATAGATTGTCTTTTGGTAATAAGAAAATAGGAAAGAATCAACTGTATGCCTAACTCCCCCTTGTATGGTAGAGATAAGGTAACCATATGAAAAAATAGCCTTTAATGAAGAAACATGACTTGGAAATGATGCTATTCTATGGCCACAAAAGAAATGGCACTCACCAAATCTCCCACCCCATTACTATTCTTTGACTAAACACCAAATAAATATAAGTACATGTTGTTACTCTATTTTTCTTCGTTTTTAACTATTAACTAAGCAAAAGCCAACTTCAAGATTCCTTCCCATTATGTGTACCCTTTAGCCCCCACCCCCTATAAATTATAATCCACCCTAAAAGAAGGAACTTCTAAAAAGATACAGATCACTTATCATTAATAGTATTCTAGTACCACTTGTAGCTGTAGGCTTTAAATAGGTATCAAAAGTGAGACCCCTAGCTCCTAGCCCCTAGGAGTACTTTTCTCATGTTTTATATGCGTTTGGACAATATTTAGTTTGAAATTAGAAAATAAATATTTAAAGTTAGAGATTAAGAAACAGTATTTAGAAGTACAAGTTATATTTGAATATAAGGTCCACTTGGAATTTTTTTTGCCAAACACATGCATAATCTTTTAAATTTATTTTTATTTATCATTTTGACACTCTATCTCATTCTTATTTCATTTTAACCCTTCAAATCTATTTTTCATATATCATTTAGATACAAAATACTAATTTTATATTTTTATTATTTTTATTTATACTCTTTAATTGAAATTTTACACTTTAAAAATCGACAGATATCTGTTAGTTTTTGTAAAAAAAAAATTGACGGAAGTTTGTCGTTTTTTCTTTAAAAATAATAATTTTTTTATAGTTTCCGCATATTTTTGTGGAAAAAAACCGACGAAAGTACATCGATTTTCTTAAAGTCCGTCTATTTTCTTTTTTAAAAATATCATTAACAATCCAATTGAGTCTATTGAATTTTAATAATTTGTTAGTAGTATTATTAGCAATGAACTGGAGTGTTTTTCTCTGTGTTGGGGATGGGCTCTTTTTACCCATATTAGAGCAAGTTCAAAATTAGAAAATGGTGTATTTGA
>JACEIK010001691.1:0-32002 GCA_018107945.1 Datura stramonium | reverse complement strand
ATGAACAACGACGATGGTGGTGGCGGTAGCGGTACCGACGACAACAACAACGATATAGACGGAGGAGAAGGAAAAGAAGAAGAAGAAGAAGAACAAAAAGAAGAAGAGAGAAATCTGGAGAGAGAAGAGAAAGAAGAAAGAAGAAAGTAATATGAAAAAGATAAAAAGAGGGGAAATTTAAATTTTGAAATTGAAAATTTAGGAGAGAATTTTTTTTAAAGTTATCAAATTTCTAATTTACACCCAAAATTTTTTAATCACTCTAATTATATCTATTTTTTAATTAATGACAGACCAAATCAATGTCACCATTTTTAATTTCAAGACATATTTGTTACCTTCCACTCAATTTTCTCCATATCATGTAGATAAGGATATAAGGAACTAAAATCCGAGAGAATTTTCCTCCATTTTTGTTTCATTTATGAAAGGAGAACTTCCCTCGGAGCCGTTTTGCGCGTTGTACAGTGAATCCACTCCTTTTCCTCCTAGACCCAACAAAGGAAAGAGAAAAAGAGGAAAGAGGGGTAAAGGGAGAAAAGGAAAAGAGAAAGGAGAAATGCGAAAGAAGCTTCTAGAATTTGGTTGTTAACTTCTTTGTTGACATAGTTCTATCAAAATGAACATTCTCAGTTTTCCTAACACACATGTCAAAGGGGAAAATATAGATAGTGCACATAAACCATTGAACTTCTAAAAACAAAAAACTTAATCCATATTTACTTGGGCACCATGATTTGCTTCACATGAATTTAGACATAAATTTGTCAAAATAACAGAAATTTTTTACCTTGTTGGTACAGTGAGATATACAAGCAGTACCTTCGGATCCATGCAAATCACAAAAGGAAAGACACGCGAGCACTAAGAAAAGAAGCTTTAAAAGCAAAAGGAGCAAGGTTATCCACATATCAACAGCTATATTCTTCGTAGCAACATGTTTGATGCCGATGATATGCACAAGAATTTGAAGAACTCTGAAGCACAGTATTTTTACACCTAATAAGAGTATATCCTGCGAAAAGTTAGCCACCAGAACTCAACCATGACCTGCTAGGAGCATATCAGATTGCATATGTCCTGAAACCTTGCCTCTGAAATGTTGGTGAAAGGAAAAACCCTGAATCTACCAGTATTTGGACAGCTCAAAGTCAGATATTCCAAGTTGACCATCTTCTGCAATATGCAATACAAGAATTCATCGTCACTTATAAGTGTCTTCTTCTAAGATGCTAGTTAAATTGCAAAAGATTAAAAAGTGCATCCAAATTTGAGCTTGATTTGTGGTGGCAGAAGTAATAACAACAATGAGAGCAGGAAGAAGAGGACTATGACTGCTAGGAAAGACGAATTTCCTACTAGGCGGTTAAAAAATAACCATCGCGAAGAGTAAGCAAACGATGCCAATAACAAGATGTTCTAATCAAGGAACACTAAAATAAAACTGAAATGAAAGATAAAAGGTGGTCCGAGGGTTACTCAAAACTCATTTTGTTCAGGCAAAATATCAGCCTTACAAATGACCCTATTCAAAGCATCACCAACGTTAGACCAATAATCAATGCTATTCGTAGTGGAGATGGTGGGAGTGGTCTCAAAAAGTGAAGAATCAGTAATCTTTTCTTAGTTAATACAACCACCATTATATCCACAGTACTATGCTCAAGATGTATGTGACGTTATAATTGCTTGAAACAACAGTTATATCAAAGATGATATGAAAGAATATACGTACAGTGAAGATTATTTTTCTTGTCCTAACGGAATATCCCCTTTGAACCAGCAAAAATGTTTTACACCAGTTGATCTGTTTCTCCTTTCAGTCCAACGATCACATGTTACTTAATTTCATGTTTACTTTTGTACATCCTATTTCTTCTCTGACAAAAATTACAAAATTACTTTTCCCTTCTCATAATAGGATCAGGTATAACCAGATACCTCACAATGAAATGCCTTGTCAGTGCAGCTCCACCATTTGGATGGAATGCAATCAAAGTAGTGACACCAGCTACAGTACTTGTTTATGTTAATGTCATGCAGAACTGCTATTAGAATTCCTGCAAGCCTGCATTTGGAGTGACAAGAAATCAAGTAATTATCTTAGACATTTATAACTAGTCTAAGTAATAGTTCATGGTGAAATTGGATGCAACGAAAAATGGAGCAAGAGCAAAACCATAAAAGCATCCTACAGAGATGGACTCACAGAAAAGAAAAGATAATAAGAGCAGCACCCCTCTGAACAGGCTTGTCCAAAGTGTTCCTACATTTGACAATGTGCTTGGCATCAAAGTCAAATAAGCCTCCCTTATTTCGAGCTAGTTTCTCTTGTTGAGGCTTGAACAAGAGCACAAACCCCAGAAGGAATCCTGACATAAATCCTCCAATATTAGCAAAATTATTGATGTAGGGTATCAGTCCAAGGACAAGATTAGTCATCAGGATTGTCATGGTAGCCACTAGCCCTGCAAACTGCAATGAAACGTGGGGCGATGACACTCTATACTATATAACAGCTGAGATGAGAGGAAAAACAACTATAAGATTTCAGGACCTTATTGGTATAAGATTTCCAATTACTGATGAGGCCAGAGAGCAGCGTACCAAGCAATCCAACCAATGCACCAGAAGAACAAACTGATGGCCGATCTTGAACGAAAAGTGAAGCAATTAGACTACCAGTAATTGCTGAGAGTATGTAGATAACTCCAATCCTTACTGCAGAAATGGGAGCATCAATCAAAGATCCAATAAACAACTTTCTCAATGAAAGGAGATATATTATAGAATATTCTTACATGGTCCAAATTCTTGCTCCAAGTGAATTCCCACAAAGATTACTGAGGACAAGTTGATGATCAGATGAATAAGCCCTGCATGCAACCATGGGCTTGTGAAGATACGCCACAGTTGATGATTATTAGTCAACAAAGTCTTCCGAAGCGCTCCAATTTCATCCAACCTACATTAAAAAAAGATTTCACATGTGTTACTGGAAGCAGAACTTCCTTAACGTAATATCATGTGCAAGACACAATGCACAGCTCAATAGTTCTTTTGCTGCACAGTTGGAAAAATAACATGTTAGTATTAACCTCAAGAATAAAGTAGGTGCTGCAATTTTCAAGGCAGATAGGAAAGCAGATAATGTTTAACTGGTTTGAGAGGAAACAAGAGATCAATATGTTAGCGAACATGGAGCGTGGATTAATTGATTCTCTAAGGCCTGAAGAACATACCCAGTCAGAACCATAAGGCCCTTTAATAGAATACATAAAGCCCGTTGAAATAGTTGCTTATAAACTTAGATCTCAATAAACATCCTAGCCACAACAATTAATGCAGATATACAAGTATACAAACTCAAATTCAAGCAACAATTCATATTGATAGCAACCTTTCTCCAATAATACATCATCCTCAAATTCCATCAAGTATTCCGAATTTCAAATTCGGAGGTGCAAATACATATTATATCACCGATGATTCATTATCCATTCACATCAGACGAGGCATGGAAACCTTCCATTTGAGATCTATAAAATTTGAAGTTTCCTCTAAACCAGTAAAATCTAAAATAACTCATTAAGCGAATCCGACCTTCACGATTTTCAAGAAAATAAGACAAGAAACAGAATGATTAGTGAAAGAGAAGGAACTGACGCAGAAGCAGAGGGGCCGAGCAGAGGATTCTCCGAGAAGGGCTGAAAAGAGAACCTACGGAGAGGTTTTAGGGCACAATCTCCATGAGAATTATCCCAGCAGTCGTTAACAATCATTGTAGCTGTGAAAGCGCCCAAGTGAAGGATCACAAAGAGAGAAATGATCCAGGTGTTCGCTCTCTTCTGAGACAACGGCCTAAAGAATGGGAATGGGACTCTCTCTTCTTTTAGTAGCTCGTCGGCCGTCAGCTCAGTGGAGAATATCGCCGCCGTTGGACCACATTGTTGCTTGATCTCAATCTGGGTTTGGGATTTCGAATCATCGGCCATTATTTTCAGTGGGAACTCGAGCAGTTTCGAATTTTAGAAAAAAATAATCCGAGGGAGATATGTACAGAGAGAGAAATTAGAGGTGTATGTTTTTAAGTTTTACACGTTCCCCTTGGTTGCTTGAATTAAACTTGAGAGGCGGTGGGAGGCTGGGGATGATCCATGTAAGAGCTAGAGCTTTGTGAGATTCGGGGTGTGGGTTGTGGGCGGGAAGAATGCTAAAGTGGCCAATAACAGAAAGAAAAAAAAAAAAAACGGAGTTACTAGAATCAGTTAAACAGAAATCACTTTAGAATTAGTTAGAAAGAAATTATTAGTTATAAATGAATTAATATGATTACAATTAAATTAAATTAATTTTATGTAAATGAACGGTTATTAATTCATGATTCGAATCGATAATTAGGTTGTTGGATTAATGATTTGGGTTATTGATTTAAAGGTTTGATTATCCATTTTTGAGTTATTGATTCAATTAGCAGTTTGATCACTTTTTTAATGAGTAAATCAATAACCTAATAATAGTTTATTAAATTATAATTTTGGCCTTCAATATATAAAGTATCCTAGCAAAAAGATGAAAAGTGAAGGGAATATTATTCGAATTCAAATTAAAGTTGGTTGATTTAATTGAGCTAGTTCTATAAGTTTTTTTTCTAATACTTATGACTTATGAGATCTTTTGTGTAAGATCTTAACGGTTAACTCAATAACTGAACTATAATAATCAATAACCGATTAATCAATAGCTAATTAACCGATGTCTTAATCGATTAGCATATCTATAAATCGATAACCAATAAGTGAAATCAATGATTTTCAAAATCGGATAGAACCAACCGATACACAACTCTAGTTACTTGGAATCCAAGAAAATTTTCTCTTATAAATAAGAGAATATTTTTCTCTCTTATGCATATCAAAAATAGTGATAATCCAATCTTTCGCTCCTCGCTACAAAGTTATTAATTTGTTATTTTTTTTCTTTATATAATTCTATAATTTTTATAATACGATATCACAAAGCTTTAATTTATTTTCTATTTTCGTACTTTTTCCTCTTTAATTTCATTTTATATATTCTCTGATTCATAATACTATGTTTTCTTAGTTAAGTTTTTCCTTTGTGGTGTTAACTCATGTTAATCATGCTATAATTATATTGTCAAAGAGTTATTATATAATTAATAGAAATAAAATTTGTTACTTCTGAATCGTGCATCATGTGACCTTTTCTTTTTCTTTTAGAAATTAAAATAGATGGCTCTCAAGAAAGAGCGATTCATGAATCTGTTATGATGTTGTTGCAAAGTTTGTTTTTCTTTTTAAATTTTTTTGTTAATTATTATTTTTTAATAATACTTAATTCTTGCAAGTTACGAATTTAAGTTCCCTTCTTTTCAAGAACTTACAAGTTTGATTATCTATCTCATTGATAATTATTTTTATTATTCCTAACTTATTTATTTTTCATTTTAGTTTTCATCATATTAAATTTATTAAAACTTGAATTTATGGCACTTGACATCAGTTGAAAGAATTATTTATCATGGGTCCTTGATGTTAAAATTTACCTAGACACTAAAGATCGTGAGAATACCATTAAACAAGAAAATGATGCATCAAGTCAAGATAAAGTGAAGGCCATGATTTTCCTTCGTCATCATCTTCATGAAGAATTCAAAACTGAATATTTTAACTATGAAGGATCTACTTAAATTATGGAATAATTTGAAGAATCAATATAATCATCTAAACCTTACGGTATTATCAAAAGCTCGATATGAGTGGATACACCGCCGCTTCCAAAATTTTAAAATTGTAACTGAGTATAATGTTGTTATTCACAAAGTAACTTCTATATTAAAATTATGTGGAGACACTATCACTAATGAGGACTTACTGGAGCAAACTTCTTCCACTTTTTATGCTTCAAATGTGTTACTACAATAGCAATATTGTGAAAAAAGGTTTTTAAGAAATATTCTGAATTAATTACATGCCTACTTGTTGTTGATGAAAAATCATTAAGCATATCCCACTGGATCTGCATTTCCTGAAGCGAATATTGCAGTAGCATATAATCAGTTTGAAACAAGACAAAACAATTACCATGATCATGGTCGTGGACATCGATGAGGATGTGGTAGAGGACGAAATAATTAACGTCATCATGGTGGGAATAGACTGGAGAATAATAAAGTTTCTCAAAATAATTCTTCAAGAGGTAAAGTCAATATTTTGACACTCATGTGGTATGAAGGTCATTGGCACATGCTTATTGTATGCCCGATCATTTTATCAAACTTTATCAAGCTTCACTCAATATGAAAGATAACAATACAGAGGCACACTTGATTTTTTGAAATGATAAAATAGTTTTCTTAATAAATATGATGATATTGAGGCAAACTTACTTATAAATATGATGACTTAAAAAACCTCTCAAATATTACTTATTTAAAAGCTAGAGACTTCTATAATGATATTGACCGAAAAATTTATCATCTCATTAGAAAATAAAAATATAAGAAAAGTTATTATTCTCTTTTATATTTGCAATTAGATTTTTCTTCTTAAATGTTTACTAAAATATCATCATCTGCTAGGTTCAACATTTCTAGTGCAGTTTTTTAAAGTATGTATGTTGTTAGTTTTTCACGTTTCTTATAATGTACCTTTTATTTTTTATGAAGAATATGAAAATTCTCCAGTAATCAGTTGGACCCAAAATCAAGTACGGCGACATATGTCTTATGGATAACGTTACAACACACACTATTTTAAGAGATAAGAAATATTTCTCATATTTGGTGATGAAAGAAGTCAATGTTAATACAATATCTGGTAGTACAAGACTAATTGAAGAATCTAGTAAATCTATTATTACTTATTGGAGGAACAAATTTGATAACTCATAAAGCATTATATTGTAGTAAGTCTCAAGAAACTTGCTAAGTTTCAAACATATTCGTCAAAATGTCTATCTTATTGAGATCACAAATGATAAAAAGATTGAATATCTTTATATTACTACAATGATTTTGGGTAAAAAATGTGTGCTCAAAAAGTTATTTACTCTTTCTTTCGGCTTATACAATACAAGTATTAGCATAGTTGAAACACGTGCCATATTAAACTAGAATTTTACTAATTCAAATGATTTTATTATTTGGCATGACTGGTTGGGTCATCCCCCGTTTTAGTATGATGCGTAAAATAATTGAGAATTCACATGGACACTCTTTGAATAAACAGAAGATTCTTCAATTTAAGAAAATTTATTGTGTTGCATGTTCTCAAGGCAAATTGATTACTAGACCATTAATAATTAAAGTGGAAATTGAATCTCCTATATTTCTGGAACATATACAGGGGGTGATATATATGGGATCATTTACTCACCATGTGGACCATTTAAATGTTATATGATTTTAATAAATGCATCTACAAGATGGTCACATATGTGTTTATTATCAACTTGCAATTTGGCATTTGCAGGACTGCTTGCTCAGCTAATAAAATTGAGAGCATAATTTTTAAATTATGCAATAAAGAAAATTTATCTTGATAATGCTGGTGAGTTTACATGTCAGGACTTTAATAATTATTGTATGTCAATTGGGATAATAGTTAAGAAGTGGGTTGCTCATGTTCATGGTTAAAATGGTCTAGCAGAATCATTGATCAAACACCTCGAATTAATTGCTAGACCAATGCTTATGAGAATAAAACTTGTAATTGCAGTATGGAATCATGTTATTTTGCATGAAGAAACCCTCGTGTGGATTAGGCACGCAAGTTATCAGAAATTCTCTATTACAATTGACTTTTGATCATGAGTCGAATATTTCTCATTTTAGAATATTTGGATGTATAGTATATATTGTAGTTGCTCCACCACAATGCACAAAGATGAGTCCCCAAAGAATGTTGGGGATATATGCTGTGTATAAATCTCTTTCGATTATAAAATATTAAAACCTATGACTGGAGATTTATTTACGACAAGATTTGTTGATTGTCATTTTGATGAATTAATATACCCAGTATTAGGGGGAGAAAATAAGTAGTTGAAAAATGAGATAAATTGAAATGCATCATCGCTATCTCATTTAGGTCCTCACATAATTCAATGTGAACTGAAAGTTCAAAAGATAATGTAGTTGCAAAATATTGCAAATCCTCTGCCAGATGTATTCACTAACCTATCAAGAATTACTAAATCTCATATTCCAACTGCTAGTGTTTCATTTCAAGTTGATGTTCTGATAGGACAATAAACTAATGCATGTAAATGAGTGTAAGCCATACCTAAAATATGGTAGATTGGTTGCAAAGGTAAAAATTCTCAAAAAAGAAAAGTAGCAAACAATCAAGATGATCATAATACGAAGAAAATTACTTAAGAAGAAAATAGGGACATAACAATTGATAAAACCTTGGGAGAGGTTCAGGTACCTAAAATTAATAAAAATAAAGAGATTTCAATAAGTTATGTCTCATCAGAAAAATTATGAAACTAAAGGATATAATTGTCGACTATACTCAGTAATATTGTTGAAATAACTCAACAAGATGAGGATCATGAATCAAAATCTATCGAGAAATGCAGACAGAGAAACAATTGGCCAAAATGAAAAGCAATGTAGTTAGACTCTCATGTCGATCCGAATGAATCATCTTTTTCACAAAGATATCAATTCAAATTTAATTGGCTTTGCTTGAAAAACAAAAGTTTTTAGACCTATATTCTAAACACCTGAACATATAAAGTTAGTAGGGTACTGTAATACCCTGGAAGCCCAAAGATCGGATCCGGGAGTTGAAACGAAAAAACTGTGCAATTGGTGTTGCAGAACCAGGAAGTATAGTTGTACGACTTGTGAGGAGAGCCCACAAGTCATCAGGTGGCTCGTGGGGAGACCAGTGAAGAATGTGGAAAGTTTAAGGAGAAGGATCCCCACGGGCGTGGCAACGACTCATGGTCAGACTCCAAGAGTCATCAGGTCAGCCGTGGGGTGAGTTAGAAGAAAGGAAAAAAAGTTATGGTAGTGCACTTGACGGTTGGTGACCACGAGTCGTGGTCACCCCTAACGAGTCGTTATGAGCCCAGAAGACAAGGCCAAGCAGTGCACCTGACGAGCCAAGTAACAAATTGTTTGCCCCTGTGAAGAGTCGTTAGGTCGTCCGTTAGGACCACTTGGCAGTGATTTTCTGCAAAATTAGTAAGGGCCTTTTCGTAATTTCTAAGTTCCTAAGACCTAAACTACGTCATTTTAGCTTATGAAAGGTGGGTTTTTAGAGGGATAATCTACTCTAAGTCCGCATTCATGCATGCAAGAGTATAAAGAGGTGATCAAAGGGTAATTTAAGGATTTCCTCTTCAAATCCTTCCAATTTCTTCTTGGGCATTCAAGGGAGATTAAGAATCAGTTATTTTTAGGTATGTAAGGCTATCAATGGGTGTTTCCTTTCACACCCATGCCCATTCTCTACGATTTCATGAAAATCCTATCAAAATTTATTGGGTTCTGAAGTAGATTTATATAAAAATTCAATGATTATTAATGGGCTTTGTGATTTTCGAACCTTATCGTATTCTATGGGGTTTTGATAAGATTTTGTAATTTAATTTATTTATAATGTTATTGATTATTGCATTCTCTTAATATTAAGCCTAATTATGTATGTCCCATGATGAATTGATTTATGATCTACTTTTCTATTAATGATATTTACAAGCCCAACATGAATTATGATTTAAAATATGAATTTAATCAATTACCCATCACAATTTTATGAAATTCAAGCTACATGTATGATCTTCAAGTATGCACGAAACTTATGAGTTATGAATTATGTTTTGGCCGACTCACGGGTCTTATGTCATGACTAGTTCACGTATGTATAAGTATGTTTATGACTATCATGATTTAACTAACCCATGAATTCATGCATGTTATACTATGAGCACTATATATGTTTTGGGAGTAGTATCGAACATCGAGTAGGTTCGGGGCTCAGCTTAAGCCCCGAAGCTCATAAACTACGTGCCACCGTAGGTATGTTGCGACCTCCTTTGTGACTGTCCCTGGCCCAAATGGCCCTTTTCATGGTGATATCACGCCCTTCATGGTTCTACCCTTGGCAAGGTACGAACGACCTCCCGACTAGATTTACAAGTCGGACTTCATGTGTGCTCATATGGGGTATGTCGGTTAAGAGAATCTCCCACTATTTCTCATATTTGTGAATGCTTATGATTATGTATTTTGGCTCAAGTCGTGTTCAATAAAGCTTTTCTCCTATGATTATGATTATGTTTGTATTACGAATGTTTTGAAAACCTTGAGCCTAATGTTATGTTATAATGTTTACGATATGAGCATGACGTCCTACTCTTATGGCCATTTATGAGTTTTATATATGTTAAATGTCCATTTTACTTACCTTGCATACTCGGTATATTTCACGTACTAAATGCATACTTTGTATGCTGTATCGTTTCATGATACAGGACCCGGCTCTCAGGCTCACCCTCCTCAGTAGCTCTTCAGAGTTCGCTATTAGATTTGGTGAGTCCTCATGTTCCGAGGGCCATATGTTCAGACTCTATTGTTCTCTTTCAGTTTCAATATTGTAGGGTGGGTTGGGGTATTTTCCCATCAATCCATCTTTCATGATTAGAGGCTTTTCAGACTATAAGTTGCATTCAACCATCATGTATGGATCATGTACTGTCTTTTTTTCGTTATTATGTCATGATTTCGTATCCTTATGTAAGTCTTCAACATAAAATGAATAAAATAGATGTATGCTCATTCTATGGGTCAACTTGGGGCCTCTCGGGGTTTCTTGTCCCGTATTACTATTCGGTCCTAGGGTGTCTGAAAGCCGCGTTAAGTAGAGTCTTTTTCATGGGTGTGAAGCGAACCACACTTATGATGAAGAGGCTACGAAATGTTCCCTTATTTGTGATCTATGTCGTGCGATGAAAGTCCTTACCCTCCTAATTCGTGCTATTCGTGTTTGCAGAATCATGCTTCCACGCCGAGTGAACGCCAGAAAAAATGGTAACGACAATGATCATGAGGGTGCCAATAGTGACGAGCATTAGCCAACCCCATCCGTTCACAAGGGGAACGCACCAGAGCCAGCTACCCACGCTGAGTTTAGGGCAGCGATTCAGATGCTGGCACAGGCCATGACTGCCCAGGTTCATAATCAGACAGTGGCGCATTACCCTCAGAATAGAAATGCGACGGAGGCTAGGGTGAGGGATTTCTTGAGAATAAGCCCTCATGAGTTCACGGGGTCGAAGGTGGATGAGGATCCACACGATTTCATTGAGGAGATTCTGAAGATCACCCAGGTTATGGGGGTGAACAATCGGGTGTGTGTTGACTTGACCTCCTATCAGCTAAAGGGGGTGACTCATATATGGTTCAAGCAGTCAAGAGATGCGAGGGAAGTGGGAGCAGGACCGATAGGTTGGGAAGAGTTCCACGCGACATTTTTGGATCTTTTCTTCCCTTGGGAGATGAGGGAGCTCAAGGCGGTCGAGTTTGTTAATTTGAAACAGGGTGACATGTCCGTTCAGGAGTACGCATTGGAGTTCACCCGATTATCCAAGTATGCTCCAGAGTTGGTGGCGGACTAGAGAGCTCGAGTGAGTCGTTTTGTTCATGGGGTGACGGATTATTTGGACAAGGATTGCAGGATTTCCATGCTACATCAGGATATCGACTTCCCCGCATTGTGTTTCATGCACATCAAATGGAGCTAGTCTACCAGAGGTAGAGGGAGGCCAAAAGGGCCAGGACCGATAGCTATGGGACTTCTCAGGTCAGGTCAGAGGGTGGACAAAGTCAGCAGTCCCAACACAGGTCTATCGCTCCAGCTCCATCATCGACTAGCATGCCATCTAGATTCAAAGGAGATCGAAGGAATAGAGCTTCAGAGTCGATAGGCCAAGGTAGCATGCAGGTGGAGCGCTCTTTCCTAGTTTGTGCGGGGTGGGGAAGGAATCACCTCGGGAGGTGCTTAGTTGGCTCGGATGCTTACTTCGGGTGTGACAAACCCAGACACAGACTTAAGGATTGCCCCTCAACCAGATCAAGGGTTGGTGGAACCCATGTGACAGCAGCCAGTTCTGTCGCTCCAGTAGCACGTCCCTCTCAGTGGGGTGCCTCTACTAGTTCAGCAGGAGGTCAGTGCCAGAATAGGTTTTATGCTTTAGTATCCCACCAGGAGCAGGAGGCTTCACCAGATGTGGTCACTGGTATGTTGCAAGTCTTCCATATTGATGCTTATGCCTTGTTAGATCCAGGAGCTACTTTGTCTTTTTTGACCCCTTATGTTTCTAGTAGTTTTGGGGTTAGCCCTAAAATCATGTCAGAACCGTTCTTTCTACTCCAGTCGGTGATTCAGTTGTAGCTAGGCGGGAGTATAGAAGTTGCCCCATTACAATGTTGCATAAGGTTACCTCCGCATACTTAGTAGAGTTAGCTATGACTAACTTTGACATCATTCTAGACATGGATTTGTTGTTTGCATGTTATGCTTCAGTTAATTGTAGGACTCGTACGGTGGAATTCTGATTTCTGGGTGAGTCAGTTTTGGAGTGGAAGGGTAATTCAGCTGTACCAACCAGTCATTTTATTTCATATCTTAAGGCCAGGAAAATGATTTCTAAGGGCTGCATGTATCATCTAGTTAGGGTTAAGAATGTTGAGCCGAGACCTCGACTATCCAGTCAGTTCCGATGGTGTGTGAGTATCTGGAGGTCTTTCCTGATGATTTGCCAGGTGTTCCTCCTGAGAGGGAAATTGATTTTGGTATTGACCTCTTATCCAATACGCAACCTATCTCTATTCCTCCGTACAGGATGGCTCCAACCGAGCTAAAGGAATTGAAGGATCAGTTGAAGGACCTATTAGATAAGGGATTCATTAGACCGAGCAAGTCTCCATGGGGTACACTAGTTTTATTTGTCCGGAAGAAGGATGGATCACTTCGGATGTACATTGACTATCGGCAATTGAACAAAGTCACCGTTAAGAACATGTACCTCTTACCCAGGATTGATGACTTGTTTGACTAGCTCCAGGGTGCTAGATGTTTCTCGAAGATAGACCTAAAGTCCTGGTATCACCAGCTCAGGGTTCTGGAGTGTGATATCCCAAAGATAGCCTTCAGGATGCGGTATTGGCATTATGAGTTGTAGATATGTATTTTGGACTAATGAATGCTCCTGCAGCTTTTATGGACCTGATGAACAGGGTGTTCAATCCATATTTGGATATGTTTGTGATCGTGTTCATTGACGACATCCTTATATACTCTCGGAGCGAGGAGGAGCATGCCGCTCACTTGAGAGTAGTGCTTCAGACCCTTAGAGATTGTCAGTTGTATGCCAAGTTCAGCAAGTGCGAGTTCTGGTTGAATTTTGTAGCATTTTTGGGCCATGTAGTATCAGGAGAGGGCATAAAAGTAGATTCTCAAAAATCGAAGCGGTGAAGAATTGGACTAGACCGGTGAATCCTACGGATATTCAGAGTTTCTTAGGTTTAGCTGGATACTATCAGAGGTTTGTGGAAGATTTCTCATCCATCGCGACACCTTTGACCAAGTTGACTCAAAAAAAGGTAAAGTTCCAATGGTCAGAGGCTTGTGAAAAGAGCTTCCAAGAATTGAAGACCCGACTCACTAATGCACCAGTGTTGACCCTACCCAAAGGTACGGATGGTTTTGTGGTGTATTGTGATGCTTCGAGAATCAAACTCGGGTGTGTATTGATGTAGCGAGGGAAGGTGATAGCATACGCCTCGAGACAGTTGAAGGTCCATGAGAAGAATTACCCGATCCATGATCTTGAATTGGCCCCGGTAGTTTTCGCATTGAAGGTATGGCGACATTATTTGTATGGGGTCCACGTGGATGTATTTACGGACCACAAGAGCTTACAATATGTGTTCACGCAGAAAGACGTCAATCTATGGCAAAGGAGGTGGTTAGAGCTACTCAAGGACTATGATATGAGTATCCTTTACCATCCGGGTAAGGCTAATGTGGTGGCGGACGCACTTAGCAGGCTATCTATGGAGAGTGTGTCCTATGTGGATAAGGGAAGGAAGGAGCTAGTGAAAGATGTCCATCGACTTGCAAGGTTGGGAGTTAGGTTGGTCGACTCAACCGATGGCAGTGTTGTTGTGCAAAATGGATCAGAATCGTCCTTGGTGACTGATGTGAAAGTTAGGCAAGATGAGGATCCGATTTTAGTGAAGCTGAAGGAAGCCGTTAGAAGTCAGAAGGTGGAAGTCTTCTCCCAAGGGGGAGATGTTGTACTGCAGTACCAGGGTCACTTGAGTGTTCCAGATGTGGATGATTTAAGGAGCTGGGTACTGCATGAGTCACACGAAACTAGGTATTCTATCCATCCAGGTGCAACCAAGATGTATCATGAATTGCGATAAATATATTGGTGGAATGACATGAAGAGGAATATTGCAAAATTCATAGCCAAATGCCCGAACTGTCAGCAGGTGAAGGTGGAGCATCGAAGGCCGGGAGGCGTACTTCAGGATATTAGCATTCCCACTTGGAAGTGGGAGGAGATTAATATGGATTTCATTACAGGCCTACCTCGTACTCACCGACAATATGATTCTATTTGGCTGGTGATAGACAGGTTGCCAAGGCTGCACATTTTCTACCAGTGAAAACCATAGATTCAGCGGATGATTGTGCCAAACTGTATATTCAGGAGTTGGTTCGGTTACATGGAGTGCCCTTGTCTATTATTTCAGACTGAGGTACTCAGTTTACCTCCCAGTTTTGGCGATCTTTTCATAAGGGGCTTGGGACTCAAATTAAGCTTAGTACAGCCTTCCATCTACAGACGGATGGCCAAGCAGAACGAATAATCCAGACTCTCGAGGACATGTTGAGAGCATGTGTGATAGACTTCAAAGGTAGCTGGGATGATCATTTTCCTTTGATCGAATTTTCTTATAATAACAACTACCACTCTAGCATCCAAATGGCACCGTTCGAGGCTCTTTATGGGCGGAGGTGTAGATTTCCCATCGGATGGTTTGAGGTTGGTGAGGCAACTATGATAGGGCCTGATTCGGTTCATGAGGCTCTGGTAAAGGTTCAGTTGATAAGGGACCAGTTAAAGACCGCTCAAAGTCGTCAAAAGTCATATGTTGATGTGAGGAGAAGAGGTTTGGAGTTTGAAAGAGACAATTGGGTATTTCTAAAGGTATCTCCCAAGAAGGGAGTCATGCGGTTTGGGAAGAAAGGAAAACTCAGTCCCCGTTATGTTGGTCCCTACCGGATTATGAGAAGAGTTGTTAAGGTAGCATATGAGTTGGACTTTCCCTCATAGTTAGCTTCCGTGCATCTTGTGTTTCATGTATTGCTTTTGAAGAAATTCTTGGGAGATCCAGCTTTAGTTGTTCCGGTGGACAGCGTTGGTGTAAAGGACAGCCTTAACTATGAGGAAGTCTCGGTGGAAATATTAGATCGTCAAGTTCGTAAGCTAAGGAAAAAAGAAGTAGCTTCAGTTAAAGTCTTATGGAGAAATCAGCATGTTGAAGGAGCTACGTGGGAAGCCGAAGCGGATATGAAGCCTAAATAACCACACTTATTCTCTACTGGCTCAGTTCCGACTTGAGGTATCAGTTTTGCTCTATGACTATATTTATTTTTCATGTTCAGTTCATGTGTTCGATTTTTTTTATGTGTATGGATGTGTATGTGAAGCATAAGATTCGACTATGTGATATGAATCAGAGGTAGTCATTCCGTTAAGTTTCGGTTTGAATGATTAGTATTTGAATATGATAATTGTATGTTTCTATTTTCTACTTGTTTCCAATATTCGAGGACGAATGTTCCAAAGGTGGAGATATTATAATCCCCTGGAAGCCCAAACATCGGACTAGGGAGTTGAAACAGGAAAACTGTGCAATTAGTGTTGCATATCCAGGATGAGTCGTTGGATGACTCATGAGGAGATCCACGAGTTGTCAGGTGGCTCGTGGGGAGACCAGTGAAGATTTTGGAAAGTTTGAGGAGAAGGGTCCCCACGGGGGTGGCAATGACTTGTGGTCAGACCCCACGAGTCGTTAGGTCAGCCGTGGGGTGAGCTAGAAGGAAGGAAAAAAAAGTTATGGCAGTGCCTTGACGGTTGGTGATCACGAGTCGTGGTCACCCCTAATGAGTCGTTATGTCAGTCGTTATGAGCCCAGAAGACAAGGCCAGGCAGTGCACCTGACGATCCAAGTAACGAATTGTTTGCCCCTGTGATGAGTCGTCAGGTCGTCCGTTAGGACCACCTGGCAGTGATTTTCTACAAAATTAGTAAGGGCCTTTTTATAATTCCTAAGTTCCTAAGACCTAAACTACGTCGTTTTAGCTTATGAAAGGTGGGTTTTTGGAGGGATAATCTACTATAAGTCCTCATTCATGCATGCAAGAGTATAGAGAGGTGATCAAAGGGTGATTCAAGGCTTCCCTCTTCAAATCCTTCCACTTCCTTCTTGGGCATTCAAGGGAGATTAAGAATCAGTTATTTTCAGGTATGTAAGGCTATCAATGGGTGTTTATTTTCACACCCATGCCCATTTTCTATGATTTCATGAAAAATTTATTTGGTTTTGAAGTAGATTTAATAAAAATTCAATGATTGTTAATGGGCTTTGTGATTTTCGAACCTTATCTTATTCTATGGGGGTTTGGTCAGATTTTGTAATTTAATTTATTTATAATGTTATCAATTATTTAATTCTCTTGAAATTAATCCTAATTATGCATGACCCATGATGAATCGATTTNACCCATGATGAATCGATTTATGATCTACTTTTCTATTAATGATATTTACAAGCCCAACATGAATTTTGATTTAAAATGTGAATTTAATCAATTACCCATCATGATTTTATGAAATCCAAGCTACATGTATGATCTTCAAGTATGCACGAAACCTATGAGTTATGAATTATGTTTTGGCCGAATCACGGGCCTTGTGTCATGGCTAGTTCACGTATGTACAAGTATGTTTATGACTATCATGATTTAACTAGCCAATGAATTTATGCATGTTATACTATGAGCACTATATATGTTTTGGGAGTAGTATCGAACACCGAATAGGTTCGGGGCTCAAATTAAGCCCCAGATCTCATAAATTACGTGCCACCGTATGTATGTTGGGACCTCCTTTGTGACTTTCCCTGGCCCAAATGGCCCTTTTCATGGTGATACCACGCCCTTCATGGTTCTACCCTTGGCAAGGTATGAACGGCCTCCCGACTAGGTTTACAAGTCGGACTTTATGTGTGCTCATATGGGGTATGTCGGTTAAGAGAATCTCCTACTGTTCCTTATGTTTTTGAATACTTATGATTATGTATTTTGGCTCAAGTCGTGTTAAGTAAAGCTTTTCTCCTATGATTATGATTATGTTTGTATTACGAATGTTTTGTAAACCTTGAGCCTAATATTATGTTATGATGTTTACGATATGAGGATGACATCCTACTCTTATGGCCATTTATGAGTTTTATATGTTTTAAATGTACGTTTTACTTACCTGGCATACTCGATACATTCCACGTATTGACCACATACTTTCTATGTTGTATCATTTCATGATACAGGACTCGGCTCTCAGGCTCACCCTCCTCAGTAGCTCTTCAGGGTTCGCGCTCAGCTTATTTGGTGAGTCCTCATGTTCCGAGGGCCATATGTTCAGACTCTATTATTTTCTTTCAGTTTCAGAATTGTAGGGTTAGTTGGGGTATTTTCCCATCAACTCATCTTTCATGATTAGAGGCTTTTCAGACTATAAGTTGCATTCATCCATCATGTGTGGATCATGTGTTGTCTTTTCTTCGTTATTATGTCACGATTTCATTTCCTTATGTTATGTATTCCGTTTACAATGAATAAAATAGTTGTATGCTCATGTTATGGGTCGACTTGGGGCCTCTCGGGGTTTTTTACCCATGTTATGATCCAGGTCTATGTTAGGGTCGTGACAGGTACAAATGAATTTTTGTACAAAAATAAAATGAGAAAAATAAAATCGTAAGATATAAAGAACGACTTGTGGCACAAGAATTTTCGCAGAGACCGAGATGTATTCTCCTTCTATGGATGCAATCACTTTCAGGTATCTTATAAATATGACGGTTCATAAAAACACTTGACATGCATTTAACGGATGTTGCACAACCTATTTATATGACTCACTAAATAATGATATTTTTATGTGAATTTCTGAAGGATTTAAAATGTCGAAGTATATAAAGATTCCAAGGTGAAACTTGTTCAATAAAGCTTTATAAATTTTTATATGGGTTGAAACAATCAGGACACACGTGGTATAATCATCTTAGTGAATACCTATTAAAAGAAGGATGAAAAAATGACCCAATTTGTCTTTGTACCTTTATGAAAAGATTTGAATAAGAATTTTTTATAATAGGTGTATATGTTGATAACTTGAATATCATTGAAACTCCCAAAGAACTTTTAAAGATAGTAAAATGTTTGAAAAAAATTTGAAATGAAAGATCTTGCAAAGACAAAATTTTGACTTGGTGTATAAATTAAGCATTTTTCTAATGGAGTATTTATCCATCAATTAATATATACTAAAAATACTTTTAAAAGATTTATATAGATAAAGCACATTCATTGAGTACCCTAATGATTGTTAGATCGCTTGACATAAATAAATATTCATTTTGACCTCAGGAAAATGATGAAGAGCTTGTTGGTGTTGAATATCTTAGTGCAATAGTGCATTAATGTATCTTTCCAATAACTCTTGACCATATATAACTTTCTTTGTGAGCTTGTTAGCAAGATTTAGTTCTTCCCCATTACAAATACACTGGAATGACATTAATCATATATTCATATAATTTTGAGGGATCATTGATATGAAATTATTTTATTAAAATAAATTCAAGTCACAACTTATTGGTTATGCAGATGCAGGATATTTGTCTGACCCCATAAAGAACCATCTCAGACAGACAACCTATTTACATGTGGGGGCACAGTCATCTCATGGTGTTCAATGAAACGAACCATGGTTGCTACTTCGTCAAATCATGCAATAGATAATTGTCATTCATAAAGTGTAATACCCCGAAAGTGCCTAAGAGAAGACCCGGGAGTTAAAAGTTGAAAACGGCTGAAACTAGAAAAAATATCATAGAACAGGAGACATAATGATTTGTGGTATCAAACCACGGGTCGCTGTATGCAGTCACGGTGATGGGAAGTCCTGGTGGCAGTGGAGACAATGGGCAATGCAACGACTCATTTCTTTGAACAACGAGTCGTTGTTGGCAGTCGTAGGAAAGGCTGGGCTTAGCAGTTGGGGATACCACGGGTCGTCCAATGACTGGTGGTGAGAAGTGACGACCCGTGGTCATCAGTCATTGTTTGGTTTCAAGGATTTTCAATGCATGTAACAGATCAAGACCACGATCGTTGGAAGCAACCATGAGTCATGGTGAGGCTCGTGGTAAGGAGGTTCAGTTTTGTGAAGGGGACAAGCAACGATCGACTCAACGATCTGTTGGACCAAAGGACGAGTCATCCTGTCTAGCCGTGGTTTGAATTCAGGATCAAGGCTTGGGCAGTGCATATGATGGGCCATACCACGAGTCATCATAGTTTCCAACAACTCGTTGGTACGCCCGTTGGATCGATCTGGGCAGCTTTTCAGGGAAGTTTCATTAAGGGTATTTTCGACCTTTCTATGCTCTAAGGTCCTAAACTACTTTGTTTTTCTGAGTATGTTAAGATAGGTTAAGCCCTTTTTCTTAAGCCATTCCCATGAAAACATATTGAGAGAAATTTTGGAGAGATCAAGCTATTCCTCAAGCTTTTCCCTATCAATTCATCCTTGGGCATTCAAGAACTCTAGAATATGATCTTACCTAGGTATGTAGGGTTAATGGGTGTTTTCGTTCACACCCATGCCCATTCTCTATTTATTTATGAAAATCTATCAAAAATCTCTTGGGTTTTGAAATCGAATTTTATGAAAACCTAATAAATTACTAGTGGGTTTTTATGATTTATGATATATATCATATCTTATGGATTTAGAACAAGTTCTACCATTAATTTCGATTATAAATTCATTGATTTCGACTTCTACCAAATTAAGCTTAATTATGCATGATTTATGATGAATCAATTTATGATCTACTCTCTAATTGTTGATATTTACAAACCCATCATGATCTATGATTTTAAATATGAATTTATTTAATTACCCATCATGATATGATGATTTTCAAGTTATATGTATGATCTTCAAGTATGCATAAAACCTTTGATTCATGAATTATGTTTTGGCCGACTCACGGGCCTTATGTCATGGCTAGTTCACGTATGTACAATTATTTTTATGATTATAATGATTTAACTAGCCCATGAATTCATGCATGTTATACTATGATCACTATATATGTTTTGGGAGTAGTATCGAACACCGAGTAGGTTGGGGGCCTAGATTTTGCCCCAAATCTAACAAACTATGTGTCACCGTAGGTATGTTGGGACCTCCTTATGACTGTCCCCAGGCCAAATTGCCCTTTTCATGATGATATCACACTTTCATGGTTCTACCCTTTGCAAGGTACAAACGACCTCCCGACTTGGTTTACAGGTCGGACTTCATGTGTGCTCATATGGGGTATGTCGGTTAAGAGAAGTCTCCCACTGTTCCTCATGATTTATGCATGTTTATGATTATGTATATTGGCTCAAGCCATGTTCAATAAAGCTTTTCTCTTATAATTATAATTACGATTGCATTACGAATGTTTTTGAAAACCTCGAGCCTTATTTTATATTACAATATTTATATTATGAGCATGTTGTCCTACTCTTATGTTCATTTATGAGTTTTAAATATTTTAAATGTCATTTTTACTTACCTTTCATACTCAGTACATTTCACGTACTGACCGCATACTTTCTATGTTGTATCATTTCATGATACAGGACCCGATTCTCAGGCTCATCTCCATCAGTAGTCCATCTCAGAGTTAGCAATCAGCTTGTTGGTGAGTCCTCATGTTCCGAGGGCCATACGTCTAGACATTGATGATGTTTTTTTGTTTCCGTCTTGCCGGGTTAGTTGGGGGATGTTGTCCCATCAACCCATCTTATGTGATAGAGGATTTCAGACCATATGTATCATTCAGCTGATATGTATGTCTAGTACTTCCCGATGGTTATGCTATGCTATATTACGTTTATATTTCCGCTATGTTTTATGTTTAGTCTTTCACTTAATATGAATGAATTAGATATACTTATTCCATGATCTCTTAAGGTTCTTTGTCCCGTGTTTATGATCCGGGTCTACTCTCGGGTCGTAACAAATTTGGTATCAGAGCCATAGGTTTGAAGTGTCTTAGGATTTCTGAAAGACGCGTTAAATAGAGCTTTTTTCATGGGTATAAAGCACGCCACACTTATGATGAAAAGGCTACAAGACATTTAGGAAATGTCCCTTCCTTTCATGATCTATGTCATGCGATGAAAAGTCCTTCTATTCTTCTAATTCGTGCTAACCGCAATTGCAGAATCATGGCTCCCAGAAGAATGAACGGCAGGAGAAATGGGAACGGTGAAGGCCACAACGATGGCAATGATCATGGGCATCAGCAGGCCCCACCTGTTCAGGAGCCCCAAGCACCAGAACCAGTTGCTCACACTGAGTTTCGGGCGGATATCCAGATGTTGGCGCAGGCCTTGACCGCTCAGGTTAACCAGCAGGCTGTTGCACATATCCCATAGAATGGCACGACGACAACGAATCAGATTAGAGACTTCTTGAGGATAAACCCTCCATAGTTTCTTGGGTCCAGGGTGGATGAGGACTCGCACGATTTCATCGAGGAGATTCTTGAGATCACCCAGGTTATGGAGGTGACCAATGGAGATTGTGTTGATTTGGCCTCCTATCAGCTAAAGGGGGTGGCTCATATATGGTTCAAATAGTGGAGAGATGCTAGGGCAGTGGGTGCAGGCCCAATCGGTTGGGAAGAGTTCCACACAACATTCTTGGATTGATTCTTCCCTCGGAAGATGAGGGAGCAAAAGGCGGCTGAGTTTGTTAACTTGAAGTAGGGTGACATGTCCGTTCAGGAGTACGCATTAGAGTTCACCCATTTATCCAAGTATGTGCCGGAGTTGGTGGCGGACCAGAGGGCTCGGGTGAGTCATTTTGTACATAGAGTGGCGGACTATCTGGATAAGGACTACTAGATTGCCATGTTGCATCGAGACACAGACTTTCCCCATATTGTGCTGCATGCTCAGCAGATGGAGTTGGTATATCAGAGGCAGAGAGAGGCCAAGAGGGCCAGGATCAACAGTTATGGGACTTCTCAGGTCAGGTTAGGGGGTGGACAATGTCAGCAGTCCCAGCACAGATCTAATATTCCATCCCCATCATCGTCTAGCATGCCATCTAGATTTAGAGGGGATCATAGGAGCAGGGCTTCAGATTTGAGAGGCTAGGATAGCATGCAGGTGGAACGCACTTTCACAGTCTGTATGGGGTGTGGCAAGAATCACCCTGGAGGTGGCTAGTTGGCTCAGATTCTTGTTTCGGGTGTGGCAAACCCGGACACAGACTTAGGGATTGCCCTTCAGCTAGATCAGGGGTCGGTGGAGCCCGTATGCCAGCAGCCAATTCTACCGCTCCAGTAGCACGTCCCTCTCAGTATGGTTCCTTGACCAGTTCAGCTGGCGGTCAACGTCAAAACAAGTTTTATGCTTTAGAAACCCGACAGGAGAAGGAGGTCTCCCTGGATGTGGTCACTGCTATGTTACATGTTTTTCATATTGATGTTTATGCTTTGCTAGATTTGGGAGCTACTTTGTCTTTCGTGACCCCTTACATTGCTAGTAACTTTGGAGTTAGTCCCTAGACTCTGTAGGAATCATTTTCGATTTCTACTCCTGTTGGTGATTTGGTTGTAGCTAGGTGGGTGTATAGAGGATGCCAGTCACTATATTGCATAAAGTCACTTCCGCAGACCTAGTAGAGCTAGCCATGACCGACTTTGATATTATTAATAGCATGGATTGGTTGTATGCGTGTTATGCTTCTGTATATATTAGGAACCGTGCGGTGGAATTCCATTTTCCGGGTGAATCAGCTTTGGAGTGGAAGGGTGGCTCGGCTGTACCAACAGGTCGATTTATTTTATATCTTAAGGCCTGAAAGATGATTTCTAAGGGGTGCGTGTACCATCTAGTCAAGGTTAAGGATGTTGAGACCGAGACCCTGACTATCCAGTCAGTTCCGATGGTGCGTGAGTATCTAGAGGTCTTTCCCGATGATTTGCCAGGTGTTCTTCCCGAGCGGGAGATTGATTTTGGTATTGACCTTCTACTTGATACGCAGCCTATATCTATTCCTCCTTACAATATGGCTCCAGCTGAGCTAAAAGTGTTGAAGGATCAGTTGAAGGACCTGTTAGATAAGGGCTTTAGTTGGCCCAGTAAATCTCCATGGGGCACACCCATGTTATTTGTCCGGAAGAAGGATGGTTCGCTTCAGATGTACATCGACTATCGGCAATTGAACAAGGTCACCGTTAAGAACCAATACCCGTTGCCCAGTATTGGTGATTTGTTTTACCAGCTTCAGGGTGCCAGGTGTTTCTCCAAGATTGATCTCAGGTCCGGGTATCATCAGCTCCGAGTTTGGGAAAGTGATATCTCGAAGACAACCTTTAGGACGCGGTATGTCCATTATGAGTTTGTAGTTATGTCTTTTGGACTAACCAATGCTCCTGCAGTTTTTATGGACCCGATGAACAGGGTGTTCAAGACGTATCAGGACATGTTCGTGATTGTGTTCATTGACGACATCCTTATATACTCTTGGAGCGAGGAGGAGCATGCCGCTCATTCGAGAGTAGTGCTTCAGACCCTCAAGGATCGACAGTTGTATGCAAAGTTTAGCAAGTGCGAGTTTTGGTTGAACTCAGTAGCATTTTTGGGCCATGTAGTATCAGGTGAGGGCATAAAGGTAGATTCTCAGAAAATCATGGAGGTGAAGAATTGGCCTAGACCAGTGAATCCTTCAGATACTCAGAGTTTCTTAGGCTTAGCTGGCTACTACCGGAGATCTGTCGAGGGTTTTTCATCAATTGCAACACCTTTGACCAAATTGACTCAGAAAAAGGTGAAGTTCTAATTGTCGGAGGCTTGTGAGAAGAGCTTCCAAGAATCGAAAGTTCGACTCACTACCGCCCCAGTGTTGACCCTACCCAAGGGTACGGATGGTTTTGTGGTGTATATTGATACTTCGAGAATCGGACTCGGGAGTGCATAGATGCAGCGAGGGAAAGTGATAGCATACACTTCGAGATAGTTGAAGGTTCATGAGAGGAATTACCCAACCCATAATATTGAGTTGGTCGTGGTGGTGTTCGCATTGAAGATATGGCGATATTACTTGTATAGGGTCTACATGGACGTATTTACGGATCACAAGAGCTTACAATATGTGTTCACGCAGAAAGAACTCAATCTGCAGAGGAGGTGGTTAGAGCTACTCAAAGACTATGATATGAGTGTTCTTTACCATCTGGATAATGCTAATGTGGTAGCGGACACACTTAGTAGGCTCTTTGTGGAGAGTGTGTCCCATGTGGATGGGGGGAAGAAGGAGCTGGTGAAAGATGTCCATCGACTTGCAAGGTTGGGAGTTAGATTGGTCGACTCGACCGATGGCGGTGCAGTTGTGCAAAATGGATTAGAATCGTCCTTGGTGACTGATGTGAAAGCCAGGCAAGATGAGGATCCGATGTTGGTAAAGATGAAAGAAGCCGTTCGAAATTAGAAGGTGGAGGTCTTCTCCCAAGGGGGAGATGGTGTGCTGAGGTACCAGGGTCATTTGTGTGTTCCAAATATAAAGGATTTAAGGAGCCAGATATTGCATGAGGCACATGGAACCAGGTATTCTATTCATCTAGGTGCAACCAAGATGTATCATGACTTGCGAGAAATATATTGGTGGAATGACACGAAGAGAGATATTGCAGAATTTGTAGCCTAGTGCCCGAACTGTCAGCAAGTAAAGGTTGAGCATCAAAGGCCGGGAGGCGTACTTCAGGATATTAATATTCCTACTTGGAAGTGGGAAGAGATTAATAAGGATTTCATTACAGTGCTACCTCGTACTCGTAGACACTATGATTATATTTGGGTGGTGGTATACAGATTGACCAAGGCTGTACATTTCCTACCGGTGAAAACCACAGACTCAGTGGAGGATAATGCCAAGCTATATATTCGAAAGTTGGTTCGATTACATGGAGTGCCCTTGTCCATTATTTCAGACCGAGGTACTCAATTTACCTCTCAGTTTTGGCGGTCTTTTTAAAAGGGGCTTGGGACTCAAGTTAAACTCAGCACAACATTTCATCCGCAAACGGATGGTCAGGCAGAGCAGACAATCCAAACTCTCAAAGACATGTTGAGAGCTTGCATGATGGACTTTAAGGGTAGTTGGGATGATCACTTGCCCTTGATCGAGTTCGCTTACAATAACATCTATCACTCCAGTATCCAAATGGCACTGTTCGAGGCTTTCTATGGGCAGAGATGTAGATCGCCCATTGGATGGTTTGAGGTTGGTGAGGCAGCTATGATAGGGCCAGACTCGGTTCATGAGGATATGGTGAAGGTTCAGTTGATAAGGGACAGGCTGAAAACCACTCAGAATCATCAAAAGTCATATGCTGATGTGAGGAGGAGAGAGTTAGAGTTCGAGGTGGACAATTGGGTATTTCTGAAAGTATCTCCTATGGAGGGAGTCATGCAGTTTGGGAAGAAAGGAAAACTTAGTCCCCGTTATGTTGGTCCCTACCGAATTATGAGAAGAGTTGGTAAGGTAGCGTATGAGTTGGACTTGCCCTCAGAGTTATCTTCTGTGCATCCTGTGTTTCATATATCACTATTGAAGAAATGTTTGGGAGATCCAGCTTTAGTAGTTTCGATGGACAGTGTTGGTGTAAAAGATAGCCTTAGCTATGAGGAAGTCTCGGTGGAAATATTAGATTATCAGTTCGGAAGCTAAGGAATATGGATGTAGCTTCAGTTAAAGTCTTATGGAGAAATCAGCATGTCGAAGGAGTTATGTGGGAAGCCGAAGAAAATATAATGGCTAAATACCCACATCTATTCTCTACCAGCTCAGTTCCGACTTGAGGTATCGGTTGTGCTCTATGACTCTATTTAGTTTTCATGTTCAGTTCATGTATTCAAGTTTATTTTATGTGTATGGATGTGTATGTGAAGTATGAGATCAGTTCAGCTATGTGATATGAATCGGAGGTAGTCATTCTGTTAGTTTTTGGTTTTAATGATAAGTATTTGAATATGGTAATTGCATGTTTCTGTTTTTTGCTTGTTTCCTACATTTGAGGATGAATGTTCCCAAGGGGGAGATATTTTGATACCCCGAAAGTGCCTAAAAGTAGATCCGGGAGTTAAAAGTTGAAAACGGCTGAAATTGAAAAAAATATCACAGAACGGGTGACATAACGATTTGTGGTATCAAACCATGGGTCGTTGTATGCAGTCGTGGTGATGGGAAGTCCTAGTAGCAGTGGAGACAATGGGTGATGTAACAACTCATTGCTTGGAACAACGAGTCATTGTTGGCAGTCATAGGAAAGGCTGGGCTTAGCAGTTGGGGTTACCACAGGTTGTCCAACGAATCGTGGTGAGAAGTGACGACCCGTGGTCACCAGTCGTCATTTGGGTTCAAGTATTTCCAGTGCATGTAATGGACCAATACCACAATTCATTGGAAGCAACCACGGGTCGTGGTGAGGCTCGTGTTAAGGAGGTTCAGTTTTGTGAAGGGGACAAACAATGATCGACTCAATGATCCGTTGGACTAAAGGACGAGTCATATTGTCTAGCCGTGGTTTGAATTCGGGATCAAGGCCTGGGCAGTGCATATGACGGGCCATACCACGAGTCATCGTAGCTTCCAACAACTCGTTGGTACGCCCGTTGGATCGATCTGGGCAGCTTTTCAGGGAAGTTTCATTAAGGGTATTTTCGACCTTTCTATGCTCTAAGGCCCTAAACTACTTTGTTTTTCTGAGTATGTTAAGATAGGTTAAGCCTTTTTTCTTAAGTCATTCCCATGCAGACATATTGAGAGAAATTTTGGAGAGATCAAGCTATTCCTCAAGCTTTTCCCTATCAATTCATCGTTGGGCATTTAAGAACTTTAGAATATGATACAGAGGAGTGTTGGTAAGTCCCTCAGGCTCACCTAGTCCCTCAGGCTCGTCTAGTCCATCTTAGAGTTAGCTACCAGCTTTTCCCTCAGGCTCGTCTAGTCCATCTTAGAGTTAGCTACCAGCTTGTTGGTGAGTCCTCATGTTCTGAGGGCCATACGTCTAGACATTGATGATGTTCTTTTGTTTTCGTCTTTCTGGGTTAGTTGGGGGTTGTTGTCCCATCAACCCATCTTATGTGATAGAGGCTTTCAGATCATATGTAGCTTTCAACTGATATGTATGTCTAGTACTTCGCGATGGTTATGCTATGCTATATTACATTTATATTTTTGCTATGTTTTATGTTTAGTATTCCGCTTAATGTGAATGAAGTTAGATATGCTTAAACCATGGGTTGACTTGAGATCTCTCGAGGTTCCTTGTCTTGTGTTTATGATCCGGGTCTACTCTCGGATCATGACGTAAAGCAAGTCGACTCTTGGCAGATTTTCTCACAAGCATCCGACCATTGGAATTTCACTTTTTTCTGAGTCAAATTAGTCAAAGGTACCGCAATAGATTAGAAACCCTCCACAAACCTTCTATAATAACCTGCTAAGCCCAAGAAACTCCGGATTTTTGAAGGATTCACTAGTCTAAGCTAATTCTTCTCCGCCTCTATCTTCTGGGAATCTACTCTTATGCCTTCGCTTGATACCACGTGACCCAGAAATGCTATCGAATTCAGTCAAAATTCACACTTGCTAAACTTTGCATACAACTGATGATCCTTTAGGGTTTGCAGCACTATTCTCAAATGAGTGGCATGCTCCTCCTCGCTCCGGGAGTATATAAGAATGTCATCGATGAGCACGATCATGAACATATCCAAATATTGCTTGAACACCCTATTCATCAGGTCCATAAAAGTTGCAGGAGCATTGGTTTACCCAAAATACATAACAACGAATTGTAGTGGCCATACCGATTCCTGAAAGCGGTCTTTGGGATGTCACTCTCCCGAACTCTAAGCTGATGATACCCGGACCTGAGATCGATCTTGGAGAAACACTTGGCACCCTGAAGTTGGTCAAAAAAATCATCAATCCTGGGTAAGGGGTACCTGTTCTTGACGGTAACCTTGTTCAACTGCCGATAGTCAATACACATGTGAAGGGAACCGTCCTTCTTCCGAACAAATAGAACTGGTGCACCCCATGGAGACTGGCTCGGTCTAATGAAGCCCTTATCCAACATATCTTTTAACTGATCCTTCAATTCCTTCAGCTTGGCTGGAGCCATCCTATAAGGAGGGATATAAATAGGCTACGTATCTGGTAATAGATCAATTCCGAAATCAATTTCCCTTTCTGGAGGAACACCTGGCAAATCCTCGGGAAACACCTCCGGGTATTCGCACACCATCGGAACTGACTGAATAGTCGGGGTCTCGGACTCCACGTCCTTAACCCTAACTAGGTGGTACATGCACCCCTTAGAGATCATCTTCCTAGCCTTGAGATAGGAAATAAACCGACCTGCTGGCACTGCCAAACTACCCTTCCACTCCACAACTGGCTAACCCAGAAAACAAAATTCCACCATACGGGTCCTACAATTTATTGAAGCATAACATGCAAACAACCAATCCATACCAAGAATAATGTCAAAGTTAGTCATGGCTAACTCGACTAAGTCTGCGGAGGTAATCTTATGCAACACTGTGACCGGACACCCTCTATATACCCGTCTAGCTACAACTGAATCACCGACAGGGGTAGAAACTGAAAACAGTTTTGACAAGGTCTCGGGACTAACTCTATGGCTACTAGCAATGTAAGGAGTCACAAAAGACAATGTATCTTATGGATATAGAAAGGCATAAAAATTAATATGAAAGACACGCAACATACCAGTGACCACGTCTGGCGAAGTCTCCTGCTCCTAGCGCGAGGCAAGGGCATAGAATCGGTTTTGGCGCTGACGGCCACCCCCACTAGAAGATGCTTCCTGTGGAGCTGAACAGGCTGGAGCTGCTGCTATCCTGGTGGTCTGTGCTCGACCCCTATCATCACCCTTCCTGGCATATGGACACGGTCAGCGCATGTGCCCAGATCTACCACATCCGAAGAAGACATCCAAAGCGAGCAAGCACTCCTTGGTGTGACTCTTGCTGCACTTCCCGCAGGCTGGAGAGGTATACTCTAACTGGGTGCCTCTGATCCCTCGACCCTGAAGCCTTGCTCCTCTGATCACCTCTGGGTCTGGATGGAACACTAGCTGATGATGATACTGGGGCTAGTGACCTCTGTTTAAACTGTGGATGGTAGCCACCACCGGACCTCTGATGTGAAAACCCACGACTATCTGTCCGAGCCTCTTTGCCTCCCTCTCCCTCGCATGAGCCGCCTCCATCTACTGGGCGTACAACACTATGCGAGGAAGGTCCATATCCTGGTGGAGCATAGCAGTCCTGCAGTCCTTGTCTAAATAACCGGCCACGTCATGAACAAATCGGCTCACCCGCACCCTCTGATCCATCACCAACTCTGGGGCGTATTTCGACAACCGGGTGAACTCAAGCAAATACTCCAACACTTTCATCTTTCCTTGCTTGAGGTTAACAAACTCAGCTACTTTCAATTCCTTCATCTCCCGAGGGAAGAACATGTCAAGAAAGGCCATGTGGAACTCATCCCAGCTGATAGGGCCTGCTCCTGCTATCCTGCTGTCCTTCTATTGCTTGTACCAAATATGAGCGACCTCCTTTAGCTGATAATAGGCCAATTCCACACACTCCCCATTTTTCACTCCCATAACCTGAGTGACCTTCAGGATCCCTTCAATGAACTTGTGTGGATCCTCATCCATCTTCGATCCCGTGAACTCAAGAGGGTTCATCCTAAATAAGTCTCTAATCCGAGCCGCCACCGTATTCCATTCTGCGAAACCTGCGCACAGCCTGCTGGTTGACCTAAGCAGTCAAGGCCCGCACCAACACTTGAATCGCCGCCCGAAACTCGACGTGGGCAGCTGGCTCTGGTGCCTGGGGCTCCGGAACAGGTGGGGCTTGCTGATGCCCATGATCATTGCCATCCCTGTGGCCTTCATCATTTTCATTCCTCCTTCCGTTCATTCTTCAAGGAGCCATAATTCTGCAATCGTGAATTGCACGAATTAGAAGGATGGAAAAGCTTTTCATTGCACGACATAAAACATGAACGAAGGGAACATTTCCTTAAATGTTTGGTAGCCTCTTCTTCATAGGTATGGCCCACTTCACACCCATGAAAAAGAATCTACCTAACGCGGCTTTCGGACACCCTAGGACACTTCAAACCCATTGCTTTGATACCAAGGTTGTCACGACCCGAACGTATATCCGGATCGTAGACACGGGACTAGGGACCCCGAGGGACCCCAAGTCGACCCATGGCTCATGAATACAACTAATCTCATTCATATAAGTGGAACGATAATCATAAAGATATAGAGAAAACGTAATCATAACATAGCATCAAGAAATACTGACGTTTACATAGCGGAGTACTTCATACTTGTCTAAAAGCCTCTAATACAATAAGATGGGTTGATGGGACAACATCCCCAACTAACCCGACCAACACGGAAAACATAAAAAACATGAAAGTCTGTAAAACAACCCTCGAAATATGAGGATTCACCAACAAGCTGAAGGCATAAGCTGAGATGGCCTAAGGGTGAGGATGAGCCTGAGATCCGGACCCTGTATCATGAAATGATAAAACATAGGAAGTATGCGGTCAGTACATGGAATGTACTGAGTATGCAAGGTAAGTAAAATGGACATTTTAAAAGTAAAGTAAACTCATAAATAGACATAAGAGAAGGACGACATGCTTACATCAAAAACCTTCACAACAAAACATAAGGCTCAAGACTTTCAAATCACTCATAAATCATTCATTATCATATTCGTAAATAACTTTATCATAATATAACTTGAGCCAATAATATAAATATAATAATGCATAAAACATGCGGAACAATGGGAGGACTCGTCATAACGGACACCATCATGGTAGAGCCTTTCATGATGCCCCACTGTTTCGCTCAAATGGGCAGAGCCGACCCTGGCTTGCCAAGCGAGGGTCGTGCATAAGGCGTGATATCACATTTGAGGGGATCGGTATCAATAAAATATGTATAACATTAGAACCCACGGTGGCACGTGGTTATGAGACACCGGCGTAGTCCTTTGAACGCCGGGCTACTCGGTGCTAGACACGGCTCCCAAAAATATGCATATAGGCTCATACATAAATCATTAACATCATGCATAAAATTTATTGGCTAAGATATAACATTTATCATCATTGATACCCTTTAAAACATGCTTAGCCAAGAATCAAGGCCCCTTTATATCGACCAATATTAAAAATCGACAATTTATGAAATTCATTTCATAAATCATAAATCATACTTCATCATACTCATTTCTTTCAAAATATACTCATAAACACGGGTAACTTGGATTCATGCATTTCCATAATCAATAAACTTAAAATAATGAATATTCATCATAAATCATAATTTCCATGAACTTCCATAAATGGACAATTTAGATTTAAAAGAGATTGAAACATAATTTTGAAGAAAATAATACGAAACCTGCCCAACATGCATATTTCAATAATTAAAACTCAATTAAAATAT